>JAJMGZ010000264.1:0-61364 GCA_030582795.1 Metschnikowia chrysomelidarum | reverse complement strand
GCGTTGTGCTGACTTCGTTGTTCATAAGCACGTGGAATCTGGTTGGGGATTACAATCTTGCCGAAAGAGAACCAAAAAAAAAAAAAAAAAACGAATAAGCGATCATTTGATGACCAAGCGGCTGTTCGAAAGTCGCTAATCTAGAAACACCTTATGAAGGAATTGGCTTGTAAAACTCCCTGCAACAAAAACGGTCGATTATATCCATGAGACTCCACGTTTAGTATTCCGAAACTAAATTTGATTCCTAGAGCCAAGTTACCATCTCTTTGAAAAATTCGCGGACCTCAGTTGGAAAGTTATACTTGTAGCAGTTAAGTCCGCGCCCAATTTACAAAGTGTTGAAGTGCTGATTCTCGCGCAGGATGCCCTTCAACAAGGAAATCTGTATATGAGGGGAGATTATGAGGCGGTCCTGCACACGTTCACGATAAGAGTCTTTGACTATAAATTATATCAAAATCCTTTGAGAATTCGAGGCGAGCGCTGCCATGAATATGGCCGATATGTAGCACATTTATTCGACATAAATATGCTTTTTAACGTTATTAGAGTTTAAGGAAGCTCCGTGGCCTAATCTAGAGCCCCTTAGACAATATAAATATTGATTCGATTGATTTGGATGCAGGATAGTTTTTTCGGGAATGTCATGGAAATCATCTGTCAGGTGCGTTCTTCCCTCCATCAAATTCCCACCAAACTTTGCCGCCCCTTCCAGTTCTTCCGTCATTACCCCAGGATCTACTGTATTGATTAATTAAGATATAATTGTTTCTCAATTTCTGCCTCTAGAGATCTCGCGACGAAGTAAATTAAATAATCATGTCCGTAGAATCCTTGTCATCATTGGACTCCTTCGAGCCAACATACGACCCGCCTCAAGATATCTCAGCTTCAAACAATGCGCCAAGAAAAAGACGAAATAGTGCTTTAACGCTCGAATATTTTGACTCTATCCGACGGTCATTATCTCTGAGTTCTTTCCGCACTGCACCCGTGAACAAAATTAGCACACAGGGTCTGGAGGGTTTCAGCGTGAAAGAAATTTATGGAGACTTGGACGAGACTGACATTAATCTCCAACGCTCAGCCACACGTAACACAATTTTAGAATCTCTCCAAGAGAGAGTTGAACGAACATTAACACCGAGGTATGCGGTTGGAGACGAAAATTGTGAGGATCTTCGCAAGATAGGCGAAAGAGAAGGAGGGTTGTATGAAAAGTTACCAGACACATCGGTGCCATCAAAAGACTTCGGAGGTGAGTTCATGACCATCGATCCTGAGTTGGTCTCTTGGGACGGTCCCGAAGACCCCGAAAATCCACGGAATTGGAGTAAAGCTGACAAGCTCACTCAAACAGCTATCGTTTCGATATACTCATTACTATCGCCAATGTCATCTTCCATGCTTTCGCCCGCAATGACTGAAATTTCTCTATCTCTTGGAATAGAGAAAGATGTTATCAAATCTCTTTGTGTCTCGATCATGGTCTTGGCTTGGGCAATTGGCCCCTTGATCATTGCCCCTGTATCAGAGTCTGATCGAGTTGGAAGATTGCCTGTTCTCAACTCATCTATTTGGATAGTGGCGGTCTTCAATTTGGCATGTGGTTTTGCTAAAACACCTGCTCAATTGTGCGTGCTTAGATTTTTAGGCGGCCTTGGGGGATGCGCGCCCCTTAATGTTGGTGCGGGTACTTTGGCAGATCTCTGGTCTGACTCCGAGAGACAGGCAGCTATGGCCGCCTATTCTTTGGGCCCTACCCTAGGTCCCGTGATAGCGCCGGTGATATCAAGTTTTATTGTCACGGGACTCAACTGGAATTGGTGCTTCTTTGTGTTGGCAATCTTCAACTTCTCCGTTGCGGCTGTAGGTACCCTTTTTTTTAAGGAGACATATGCGCCTAAGATCCTCAAAAGGAAGGCAAGAAGGTTGCGAGAGCAGACAGGAAATATTCATCTTCATACAATCTATGAGATTGCAGATGGAGAAAGCGCCGGAAGTAAGTTGTTAACCACAGTACTGAGACCACTTTCACTAATTGTTGGGCATCCGATGGTTTTTGGATTGGGGTTGTACATGGCTTTCGTGTATGGGTTCATGTACTTGATGATTGTAACATTTCCAACGGTTTTCAAAAGTGACTATGAGATGTCGGTCAATATTGCGGGTCTTATGTACCTTCCCTTAGGTATCGGCTTTGTTTTGGGTACCTTATTTTTTCGGTATGCAATTGACTTCGCATACAAACGACTTACCGCAAAAAATAACAGCATTGCCAAGCCAGAGTATAGGTTGCCATGTCTTGTTTGCGGAGGTGTTGGAATCCCAGTCGGGTTGATCGTTTACGGTTGGTCTGCAGAGTATAGACTTCATTGGATAGTTCCAAGTGTGGGCATGTGTATATTTGGGTTTACTTTGGTCGCCGTGTTCCAGTCAATTCAAAACTATTTAATTGACATGAACAATAGATTTGCAGCTTCATCCGTTGCAGCAGCCGCAGTTTTTCGCTCTTTTTTTGGTTTCAGCTTTCCTTTATTTGCTCCTGCAATGTATGCAAGGTTACATTATGGCTGGGGAAATACCATGTGCGCATTGATAGCTGTTGCCTTGGGAATCCCATTTCCATTATTTTGTTTGTTTTACGGTGAAAGATTGCGATTGTGGGCGAATACAAGGTTTGAACAGAAGCAAGCAATAAAAGATGCCAAGAATTTGGAAAGACTAAGGAAAAAGAACGAGAGAGAATTGAGCCGTCAGTTGGAAACCAAAGATCAAGAGATGAGAGAATCAAAAAAAGATTCGTGAACAAAGACCGCTTAACTCATCATTCATGATGGTAGACAAAAATTTTTCAACTACATTCCAGAGGTTCGCAAGTCTACAAAAACTATTTGAAAGAACGCTTTTAACATGAATACTATTATATGCTTACGCCCGTTGAGGAAGTGAACCTGACAGACAAGCCTGAGCTAAGCCAGACACTTGTATTTTAATTTAATAATGCATGTAATAAAGAAATCTAATTTTCAATCTTTGACTTGAAGTATCTGCCAGATTAAAATGTATTCAGCGTAGAATCTTTGTGGAGGTATCAGGTGTCAATGATATGTCATTGATTCATCATAGACGAAAGTTATTGGAAGTTTGAATGCTGTCAGACTTTTTGAGCTTGCCCTGTGCGTCACGAAGTTGTCCCTTATTATCAATGACTGTCAAGTTCTTTGCTCTTGACAAAGTTTCAGCCACCTCCCCAACTCTTTGTTTCTTTCTCTTCCCCTCTGCTTCCTCAGAATCTCCTGAAGGTCTGAGTTTTTCTCTCTGATTTTTGACTTCATTTAATTCATTAAAGTGTTTGGACTTGGCCCGCTTTTTTGCTCTCCTCAATCTTTGCTTGTCATCACGGTCTAGTTCTTCCTTAGAGTAAGAAAGCCCTGACTTCAATTGAACCTGAGATATTCCACGGGCACCATCGGCCTTCGGTCTATCATCGCCAATTTTGTATACTTCCTGAGGAGCCAATTTGATATCATCAGAAATGTGTAGAGGTTGAGCATCTTCCATTGAAATGGACGCTGGTTCATCTGAAACCAGAATCTCGATATTTTTAAACTCGCTTGGTTTGGGAATATAGTGAGCCAGACACAAAGAATCAAGTTTGTAATTGAGTGCCTTGAACAAGTCAGTTATTTCTTCGTGGGCAGCTTGAACTTCATCCGAGACACTGTCGGCAGGTTCATTACCATGGTATTCATCTTCATAAATCTCTGCCAAGGATTTGGCACTTTTTTGATCCGATACTTCTGACTTCTTCTTTTGCACAAACTTTCCAACATCAGATACTAGCCTTCTTGGCAAATCATTGAACTCATCATTTCTAATTCTTCGTTTGATCAAATCTTCGATAGTTTCGGTCACTTCATCAGTGATGACAGGCACAGGCTTAGACGTACGGTCAAACTCCAAGGTTGGAGCCTCCTCATCATTCAAAAGCGAGTCAGCAGGTCGATCACTCGATCTGACCTCACCTTTCATAGTCCATTTTTTATCTGCGATGAGCTCGGCTTCTAATTCAGAAATTTCGGCCTGAAGTCTATGTTGCTGTTTTTCGAATGATGAAAGATTTTGAGCGTCAGGAGAAGAATCTTTAATGGACTCATCAAAAAAGTCATGAATTGCTCCATCTACCGCTTGTTCCAACTCATTGTCTTGTAATTCTTGTGAATGCTCCACGGGATCTTTTGCGTTCAGGAAGTCGTCATCGCCGGCTATTTCTTCGGTATTATTGAAAAAACTATCATGATAGTCCATTTCTTGTTCATCTTCATTTTCTGTATCGCTCATGTCTGCGAAAAAATCAATCTCCTCTTCACCTTCATTTTGAGTGTCCGTTTCAAGCGCCACAATGTGCTTATTGAATTGATCGATATCAAAGAACCCGTCATTGAGCCCGAATACATCTTTGACGGGTTCCTGCAGCCTGACTGTCGATTCTTTCGTCGCTTCTGCTTCGTCTTCCAGATGCTCGAGAGTGCCTGATCCATCACGAGACTCTTCATCATCGTCTAGCAGATAAAATTCCTCGTCATCGCCTTCCTCTTTCTCGCCATCCTCGCTTAGTTCTTGTTCTCTTCGAAATGTTTCTCCGGCATCTTTCTCAGATACGCGCTCGTTATCCTCGTCGTCATCGTCGTCATCGTCGTCATCGTCGTCATCGTCGTCATTTTCGTCATCGTCGTCATTTTCGTCATCATCTGATTTATGATATTGACCGACTCGAAGATCTTTTAATTCGGGAATTTCCTTCAAAAGATATGTCTCGCTAATATTTTGGAGGACCATTTGAACTTGACCCCAGACTTGCGTAGAGTCAAGGCCATCAGTGTAAATTTCGTCAAGCACAGAATGATCTCTCGCAACCGGGTCCAAGAGTGACTTCGTAACTTGGTTCAACTCATTTGTGCATTCCAAACCCGTGGCAAGATCGAATACTTTAGCCGGGTTTTTGATGAAAATCTCAATCAAACTCATTCTGGTCAGTCTAGACGAGGTTTTCTGTAGAGAGCGCTAAGAAAAAAAAATGCGTAGTTATCATGATGAGCATCGAATACTGCAGGAAACTGTCAGCACAGTCGGATGCGTGTGTGCCCCGCAACGACAATCAAACTCGCCATATATTTGCCGCGAGAGGCATGAATCTTTTTCGAGTCATTAAAATTGTTCAAAATTTCCGGAGTAAAGCATTCTGTGCTGTGCGACATAAGTCAAGTTCATCATCGCGAAGATGGATGGAAAGGCAGTCATCTGATCCCTATACTAAGCAAAGCATAAGTGAGGGTTATCGGTCAAGGGCCGCCTACAAGCTACTTGAAATCAACAAAAAGTACTCCATTTTCAGAAGGACAACGAGAAATATTCTCGACTTAGGCTTTGCCCCGGGAGCTTGGACCCAAGTGGCTTTATCCGAGTCTGCGAAGTGTGGTGTCGACCCGAGAGTTCTTGGAGTAGACTTGATCAATTGCGCCCCTCCCACTGGTTCTGAATTTCTACAAGGAGACATTTTTTCACGTAAAACGCATCAAAGTATCGACGAATATTTTTCAGATGAAGGTGTTAACTTGGTTTTGAGCGACATGATGAGTAATTCGAGCGGTGACGGTGAGCTCGATCATTTCGCTAGCATGGACATATGTGAGGGAGTAATGATGCTCACCAACAGACTTCTTCAAAAAAAGGGATCTTTGGTAATGAAATACTTCACGGGGTCCCAAGACTTCCTCATGCATCAGAGACTTCAAGGTGAGTTTGACAAGGTATTTCGAGTAAAACCTAAAGCTTGCAGGTCTACGCTGAGAGAGATATATGTTGTGGCCATCGGGAAAAAGTCAAAGGGATTTATCTTTTGAAGATCGAAATAAATCATTCCAACAAAATTTCATCCAACTGTGAAATCCTCGAGGGGCTGCCGAAAATCTTGTGTTGGTGTACGTCGCGCACATGCAGTTTATAACGCACCCCGGCCCGCTCTCCGCTCTGAACTGTATTCTTTCTCTGTTAATTTACCAGAAGCAAATTTATGGAGTAACTCCATAGTCAATTGTGTTACTAAATAATGTCCAGTAATTATATTCAACATCATCTCACCAAGAATCCGGTCAGATGGTTGAGGAAAGTCAACAAAAGGCACGAGTCCAAATTGTTGCTCGATGAATATTATGCGGCACAGAAGCTCAACGAAAATCCGTTTGTTTTAGCCTTATCAGGTACGCGTCTCGATGTGTCAAAAAAGAGATTCCCAATATCAAATATGGCGCAGATTATCGTAGAGAAGCTACCGGAGAGGAATTCATATGATCTCGTACCTGCGCTCGAAAAACCCGTGGACGGACAAAATCCAGCCATGTACGTGATAAACAACAAGGGATACATAAAAATTCTCAACCGAAAACGCATACCATTATTTCCTCTGAAGTACCGGCACAAAAGCCTGTTTGTACTAGGAGCAGTGAAGCCCCAAGAACGATCCGATATTCTAATTCAATCTCTTCTCAGCCAGCGAATTCAAGCTTTGCTCCAAGATGTGGTCAAGGTACCCGACGAGAGCCGCTCAGATGATACCATACGTCTTATACCCAATGATTCAGAAAGTCTTCTGTGGAAGTTGGACTCAAGACCAAGATTCAAAACGACATTGATCATGGAAGAGATTTCGGTCAATTACATTGATAATTGCAATTTGATAGGTCTTTTGCTCAAGTACGCGAGCTTTGAAAATGTTTAAAAGTACATAAAGAACAGAAATACCAAAGAGGAAATAGTGACCGTCCAGCTTTGATGTATTCCAATGACACCACCAGACTTTTTAGAAGATGATGAAGAGGAAGATGTGTTGACTGTGACACTCGAAAGTGTCTTTGTGACTTCCTTATCCTGTGAAACCCAAGACGAAACAGAGCTAGCTTTCAAGAAGTCAGAAATCTCCAAATCGTCCAGCATAAAGATGGAAATAGTTCCATTTGTCCCAAATACGACACCTCCTTTCATGACGGAGTCCGTGTCTCTCGCAAAATAACCGTCGGCTTGCATGCCTGTGTTGATATCCCCAGTTCCCTGGTAATCATGAATTGTGGAGTAAAGCTGATTGGTGGTTGAAGAGTTCATGACTTCGAAGATATCGAGCTCACCGCATCCTGAGTTCCAGCACGAGCAAGCACTTTCAGAGCCATATTGAGAAGTTCTCGGGATCTTTGCATTGAGAAACCATATTGCTGGCATGTCATAATAATACTCCAGAGTTACATTTGCAGTGGGCATCTCAAACTCAAAAAGGAACATTTTGGTGGTGCCTGAAAATCCATGATACGCCGGAATGCCACTTCTGTATACACCGCACGAATTCGCTGTTCCCGAGGAAGGACATTCCAGACCAGAAAAGATAATAAACTCTTCATTGGAGTTGATCAAATTGTCTGACTCCAAGATGGTAGAAGAGCTCGCAGCGGCGGTTCCGTTACTGCTAGCATATGCTAATGCGGTTCCCAAGCAAGTTGATGACGCGCCTGCATGTGTTAAAAACGTGACGTTAGAAGACGTCTGGTTTTCTGCATTGTAGTATGAAATACGACTCCAGGTTCCACTTGACGAGTCCCCGGCGACGTATGCCCCAAAAGTCTTCAAGGATAGTGGTCCTCTAAAATGCACCGAAAGCTCCTCGTTCAACGGAGCATTGGACCCTTGAAACACAGTGTAAGAATCAGAAAGAGTACACGAGCAATCGCTTGAAGTCGGGTTCAGAATTTTCGAGACGTCATAGTAATAACCCGTATAACCCACATTTTGAAATTCGATAGTGCCTGCTCCGGAGTTTGAAGCAGACGAAGTTTGTGTGCTTCCTTGAGAGGTTGCTTGCGTGCCTTGCGTGCCTTGCGTGCCTTGGCCTTGCACGCCTGCTGCCTCAGCGAGGCTGCATAAAATATAAACAGCAACGGTGCTGAGTAACGAAATATGCATCGGACGAGCACGTGTCAAATGAATGCAATAAAAATAAATTTGCTATCAATAATGTTTAATTTTTTCCCACTCAGACACTGTCAAGAATCAATAAACGAACGGAATTGGTTCTTCGATTTTGAGATTCGAGATGCAATTCAAGATTCGAGGATGGCGCGGATCAATTTGTCAGGGTGATGCGCGTGTATTTATAGATCCACATCTCGAATCTTTTTTGCATCTCAGAGCTCGGGCTGATCATTTTTCATACAAGGCTTAGGTCTGAAATGCGCGAGCACTCTGAGGAGAAATGAAGTCTTAAAAATGGAGAGTTTAACCAAAATTGATTCTTTTTGTTGAAAGTATGTCACTATTTCGGAAATTTGAAGAGAATTGATTGATTCGTCAAAAGAAAAAAACGAGAATCTCAAAGCTAACTTTTGACGAAATGATAGGACGAATTTGCAATTTGAATTGCTCCTTCAAGAATGCCACGAAAGACGTTTCTCACGCGATGAAAAATAAGTGAGATTCCAACGGCCCCTAACTCTTACTCCAATCTTTGTAGACAAAATCTTCAATAAAATTTCTTAAAGCCCCACGTTCCGGGATTGAAATGGCTGTTGACCTTGCAGAGTCACAACCCGGATGAGAAAAGGCACATTTACTGTAAGTGTTCGCACACCCAGTCCGTGTAGCTCAAAATTGGACATTTCGATTCCATGCGTCTAGAAGAGACGACTGTCACTCGAAAATCAAATTAATTAATTCGTAATTTATTTGTCAAGGTCATAAGAAAGCGTGTACAGGAAAGATGCCCCAGCACCAAAACGGTCTTTTGGGGTCATTTGCTGCAAAGGCAGTGCTCCTACTAATATATCTGTAACGTTACCAGCTAACTGACTTAAATATTTTTAGGAAATCGTGATACTTTTATTTTATGGCATAAGCCCTATATATTACCGGATATATGCCATAAAAGGCTCAGGTCAAGGGAATTTAAAATCCATAGAAAACCAGATCAAAATTGAATCTGTGGCGTGTTTTCGAAGCGTGGCATCATCTCTGCCCGAGAGACAACAACCCGATGAGGTTTAGAGAACACAGCAGGGGCTTTTTTTTGAGATTCAAGAGCACCACTTTCGTCACGCGTAAAGGCCACTCCCCAAGCTTAAAGGTCGCATCCGCGTCCGATTCGTTGCGTTAAAAGAATGGGAAAGATCAAAGTTCTTGACAGATATACAGGATTTTTCAAAGTCTTGCTGTATGATCTCGCAAATCTAAAGTCACATTAGCCGTCGGAATTTAGCCTAGCGCTCTAGGTGTTATGGTTTACGTCTAGCCACATTCACGCCTTCCACAGTGGCCCATCCACAAAATGAAACATCCGTTGTCAAAGGCAAACCGTCCCCTTTCATGTATCAAATGTCCGATAGTAGAATGTTTCATATGAATTGAATCTTTTCGATTGACATTTATCACACCGGGAGAGATGGTTTAACCTCGCGCCAACGATTGTTTTGCCGCACGGTTGTACCAGCATAACAGAATGTCAATGTGTCTACACGCCAACACTAGCACCCAGAGCACACGGCTGCGTGGTGGCGGCTGATCTGGATTGCACACCCGCAAGAACCTAGGTTTTCACGCCGACGGAGAATTTACAGCGCCAGCGGATGAGATCGACGCCCCAAAGCTGGGCCCGCCGTGAATAGGGAAACTCGCGATTGTTAATTGACGGAACAGAATTAATTTGTCTTGAATTTTTTGAAAAATTTTGTAATTGTGATTGAGAAATGTCGTCGCTTCCTCTCCTTTTCTGCGAGCATTTCTCTCGACTCTGGTAATACAATCTACGATGCGCCTTTCATGTGTTACCTTCTACAAGAGCAGCTTATACCCAGCATGTGCAACTGCACAGTCCAGACCTCAAAGATTTGATTGAAACGAAGCTTGCCGCGCTGGGGGCGACCTGACTTTGTGCAACAATGGTGGTCTGAACAAGCATTTCATCATCCAACTTGAGTACTGTATATTTCAGCGGTTTTATAGATATTAGCGAATTATTTAGTTAATTCAAATTAGGCTAGTCTATTATTTATAACATTGGTCCCGGAAATTTTTATTAATTATTTAGCCAATAACAAAACTAAACTACTACAAGTTGGGCGCACTGTGCAAAGGCAGTCAGCTCGATTGTCTTCGCAGGCATCTTCAATAGGGCCGATGACATACTATAAGTCCACAATAACAGAGCTGACATCCAATAAGAAAGAAGTGGTTGAGAGAAATTTTACTTCACTCATTTAGCCGAGTAAGAGTTGCCTTTATAACTGACTCTATGAGGCCAACCTCCCTTGATAAAAGATCGAAATCGCTTACAGATTTTCTTTTATAGCTATACAGTCTTCGTTCCAGATCCTGTACGTGAATATAGAGTCTGGGACGCCCTGAAAAGTAATAATTTTGAAAAAAAAACAATCAATGACGACAACCACAGTCTCAGGAGAGCTTGATGTGGAGCCGACTTAGAAGGCGAGGGGGAGGGTGAGATATGTGCCTATATGGCAAAACCTTGAAAAGCAACCTCAGAGCAATGTGAATTTATATTTATGGATCGAAATTCATAACATACCATTTAGATGGATTGCAAAATATTGCAGATCCAACCCTTTAATACTTTTAGCGAGCCATAATCAATTTTCTTTCGCGCGTTGTTGTTATGAAAGAATCGACTCTGTCAGAGCCACAGTACGAAAAACAAAAAAGGGTCTACGATGATCGATCTGTCCCTACACGAAAGTAGAGAAATAAAGTGATCAGATTTACTTGGAGGTTGTGTTGAATGCGAAACTGCAAGTTATCTCTGCATCACGAGCGAGACATGGTCCTTTCTCGCACCCTCGAAAAAATCCACAATAGTGAGATAACAGGAGTCATCGGAAAGCCACAAACTCATCAACTGGCGCAAGCAGTCTGTTTGCCACTTATAACCTTTCGGGATTTGGTAGGTGCTTACGGTTAAGACTCTAGTTGAATCTGCTTGTTGAGAAAACACAGAAATTAACTCACTTTGTCCGGTTAAGCTCACTCAGAAACCTCACCCAATATTAATGAGCCTAACCTGAAAATGACTAGTTGTACATTGCCGAACAAACATGCCCTTGAGAAACCCTCGAACTTGACCAACAAGCACAAAAACTCCTCCTACACTTCATCCCTTAGCGTCACAAATGCTGGTTGTGATGAAGTGGAAACAAAATCTACTGTCCTATTAAACCCCGACAAGCCAAGCTCATCTGGGGGGATTGATCTGATATTTCGGGCGTCAAATAACTGCGAAGACTGCGTTTTAAAGCCACAACCCGTCTTTGATGTTGTGGCCTTAATTTTCGTCTTGTTGACTATACCTCAGAGCTGGAGCTGTCTTGTGCTTATATCGTACATCCTTCTGGGGTCTTTCAGGTCTCTAGCTGGCAAGTACATATCAAAATGTTTACTGCATAAAGACGGCGATTTTAAATTTTCTTCAGAATTGCATCTCAAGAAACGGAATTCATATTATCGTGCGGAGCTACTTGGCGAGTTCTTGCAGCTTTTCTCGGTCAATTCGTTCATTTTGCTAGTTTGTCATTATACTATTCCTCAAGCATGGTTTCATTACTTCATAATATTGGCCAAGTCCATTATCGCTGGTAGGCTTGTCGGCACATATAGTACCGAATCGACCACATACGTGTCCGTTGTCTCTAGTAATTCCGATAATTCGGGAAGCATCACTACCACCACGACGAGAAGCAACGGAAGATGTGGCCCGAACTCATCAAACATAGAGAGAGTATCGACCTTTGGTAGCTTTGTGTGCTTAGTTACTGGGTTTTCATCTGTGATAGTCATAAACTATATCAAAGATAGAATAACGAGCACAAACATGTCGCTCATTCTAAAAAGTGGTATGGACATAATATGTGGAGCATTGTCATGCCTTAAGATTAATTGCCATGAGAGTTTAGAGGGTGGAATAGATTCAGCATGCCGGAGTCATTCGAGAGGATTCTTACTTGATTTCTTCTCCTTGAAGCAGTTCCATCGAGTCTTCGAAAAAATTCCATTTATTGGAAGCGCATTTCGGGCCGAGAAGTCTTTTTATTCAACATTCCTGAGCTATTATTCCTACGCTGGCTTGCCCATCCAGCGCCTTTTTTACATTTCCAAAGAAATTGCCATCGTCATCAATTTTGCTTATTTGGTGCTTTGTATTCACGTCATAAGTCTAAGCGTATCCCCGCTTCTTTCTCGCATCTTCCTCTTCAGGGACTACACAAAAACCTTAGATCATTTGTCTGGTTTGACACCAGACGTTCCCTATGGTGGTTTCAAAAAAGGAGACCTAGTTTCCAGTATACCTCGTGATTCCGATGCAGAATCATTGGGCATCATTAATCTAGAGCTGCAAAAAAAACAAAGCTTGATTTCTGTAGAGCCCCAAGAGATTAAAGTGAATTGCCCAATTGCTCAAAGTTCACAGAAAAGATCATTGCATGAAGTCACAAATTCTATTATTGCTGAAAACTTCAAGGTGTTTTGTATAAAACCTCAAGCCCCTCAGTCACCTGCCCCTGTCCCGAGGCAAGGGATGAATCGTACTGTAATCGACCGCAAAAGGTCTAATAGTACTTCTACGCCATCGACAACAATAATGGATAAATACTTCACCATTTTCACTCAACCAATTTGGACATGGCTTGCCGCAATCAAAATCCTTCTTGTTTCACCATCGTTCTTTGCAGGTTGCTCTCGGGGAAGCGTACCGGATAAGGCCGATGCCCGGTTCAATTCTATGCCCCTAAATCTTGTTCTGATCAATGACTCGGAAATTGTTTTTAAATTTACACATCAAGCTCAAATTGAAAGGTTGCGCTCGAATGTTTCTGTTCGCGTCAATGACATTCCATGGATGTTTGTCGAGTCATTCTCATTGAAAAGCACTGAATTTGATGGGACTCAGGCTTTTATAAAGGTGTATGGTTTATCAGCTTTGCATGAGTATCGCCTCGAGTTTTTTGAAGGCTTCGCCTTGATTGCTCGTCAAGAAGTAACTACTTATAGAGGGGCTGAGTCCAACGGAAGCTCAGCGACCAAACTTTTAGGCTTTGAGCTTTTGCAGTCTAGCTTGCTCTATACGATATCAACCTTGAGCGAGTTAAAATTCAATTTCAAGAAGACCAAGAAAGAAGAGGCAAAACGAGCTGTGGAACTCAAGCGACAAATGGATGCACTCAAACTGAAGATTGACAAATATGGCATAACTGAATTGAATGAGGGACGCATCGATGGAAAATTGAGAGGATTGCAAAATTCCGTCATGCAATTGGAAAATGAAGTCGAAGACATGGAACAGCAGATGAATGATCTGTTGAACGAGAGCAAAATTTTAGAAACTCAATTTCGCGAAGAGGAGGCGGCGCTAAATTTCAAAATTCGTGGGCTCGAATCGTACATTCATGAGTTCGAAGAGAGTACGAGCAGGTTGAGGCAAGATGTGAAATGCGTTGAAGATGAGAAGCACGCCGCCGATGCAAAATTGAAAAAGCACGAGAGTAAGATGAAATCCAAGGCGGATGAAATTGGCAAATTAAGTAGCGAGGTCAAGGGACTCAAAAAGACATTGGTCGCTAAAATCCAGAAGCGACAAAATAATATTTACGATCGCATTGAGACCATCATTCCTGCAGTAACGGTGGCATCTGAGGAGCTCAATGAGCAAATCAATTATCTCGCATATAAACATGATAAATAGCCGTATATTTTAAAAACTTAATATAAATTATGGTTTTCGATAACTGTTTATGTAGTCTAGACAATGCTGCATATAATGTTCGTATCACCCTAATCTCTTGACTCAGGAAGCGACAGTCCTATTCTATGGAAGCTCCTTTGATAATATAAAAGGCCTCCAGATGAAGCATCCATACTTCTATTTGGAAATAGGATATCATTGACTTTCACAACCCACAATTCATGATTCTCAACAGCAAAAACTTTGTGTTTTTTGCAAATAAAAACAGCCTCCAGTTCTTTTAAAACAGGTATAGAGATTCCGTCCTGTGTCTTATGCATGTAAAAAGATTTGCGGAGTCCATCGAATGGAGTAGTCATATCGTGCTCATGATTTGTACTCGCAGTGTTAATACCTTTTGAGGCAAAAGTTTTTACTCCACTCGAAAACTTTCGCCCTAGCATGACTGATGTTTCTGAGGGGGGCATTACATGTAAGCCCAATATTCCATCGTTTTCATGGAGAGCTTCGGAAGTGGTGCTAGGTAAATGTAAATTAAACAGTAGAAGGGGTATTGGATTCACGGACAATGAGCACACAGAGGAAACAGTCATTCCATGAAGCCTAGAGGAGTCCCTCTTCGCTCCAGTTGTGAGAATCATGGCTTGTGAGCTGACTCTGGCCATCGCAGACCTGAACCTATCACGAAAATCTAGTGAGATCGAATTTTTGAGGAGGCGGATCGAAGGTTTCATATGAGTGGTGTGTGTCGTCGAAAAAAATTTGGTAATTCGTTATGAAGCGAGTTTCATTGAGCCTGGAAAAATGAATGGAAACAAAAGATTTTCTTAAATCTAGCTGTGGCTCAAAATATCAACGAAATAGGGATAAAGATTGGCAATTAAAATCCGGCTGTAATGCCTCAATCCATCGAAAGTATTCTGCGCATACAGGTCAGTCGAGAACCGTTAAACCGCACGTGACGAAGCCGCTTTTGCTTGCTCTTCGGGAAATGAGATCGAGAGATTGGTAAAAAAAAAATGAAAAATGAAGAGCCATCTGACTGAGGCTTAGAGATAACCGGGACGTGAATCCATCAATACTTTGAAGGGGTTTTCGAGTTATTTCATAAGTTGAAACTATATACTTTCGCGCAAGGATGGTGCGCCGCATGCAGTTTGTTTACGTATATTGCCGTTTCTAAAGCGCTCTCACCTCCATTGCACTCATGAAGAGTGCTGAAACTAGAGAGACAGGTGATGCTGCGATGTCATCATTCGACGAACTAAGCCGTCTTTACCCGGTGCCTCTCAAGCAATTATCAACCAACGGACCTGAAGTCATTGCTCCCCAAGGTAACACGCTCCTCAGTAGAGCACAAAGCCTAATCGACTCTTTTTGGGCTACAAAAGAAACGAAAGAATTCAAGAAACTCTCTTTGGCATTTAAATGTCTATACTTAAGTACAAATGATCTGATAGAAAGGGTTGAGCTAGTTAAGAAGCATCAACACTACGTGGTCTACTTGAGTTCAAAGAAATTTTACGAGCATGCTCTCGACGAACTTTCAACCTTGTTCAATGTATTCAACTCGTTGCCATTGTCCAACGTCCCATCTTACGATACTTTGTTGAAGGGTATATCAGTCATCTCAGGATTTGATCCGCGCCTTGCGGTGAGTTTTAACTTTTTTGTCATTCAATCTATTTTGCAAAAGATGTCAGCAGAGTCACACACCATTACGACAAAAAATATTGACATGAGCATATCAATATTTTGGGATGTGGCTAAATGTTTTTTACATGAATCAAAACTATGCATATGCTTATTGCAATTTGACCCAATCTCTCTTAGGAAATACCATCGGAATATTCTCAAGTTGCTTCTTGGCTTTATCAAGGTTGCTGGTTACATTCAGCGCCACCATTTTCATCTACGATTACCTTCCATTTTACACGCGTATCAGCTCAAAGTCATTGAGTATAGAATTTTGTTGGATTTGGAGATCGACCAGGAGATGCCAATTGGCGCCGACATGTCATTATTATCCTTTTATCATGATTTGAAAGAAGTTTTGACTCGAACTGGCTTCGAGAATAGAAACATCAAGAGGATAGTTGACGAAATCTGTACTGATATGGCATCTCCCAATATCTCCAACGCTTTGATCACTCGGCCTACAGCTTTGATAAACAAAAGCGTCATATCGGTGCCAGACACGGAATCAAAACCGTCATTCGAAACTTACGACGAGTGCGTGGCTTTGAAGTACCTCCAAGATGGACAGTTATGCCTGCAAATAATTTCAGATATGGAGGCCATTTTAGAATCCATGAAGCATGCTGATGAAGCAATGTTACGATCATCTGTTTTGCAACAATGCGCTAGGCTTGTTACATCTCCTCTCATTACCAAAGAATTATTTTGTGCATGTTTGGTGAAGGTGTTGCCGTTTCTTCTTGAGTACTCACCAATCTTTCCAACAATGGCTCGCACCGTATCCCGTTCATGCTTCAAATTTGCGAAACAGTTTGCAGTGTATGAAGGCTTTAAAATAGCGTGTGAGATGGAATTGCTAAGTTTGTCTCTCTCTGGTATTATTGAGCCCGACGAATCCGCGATTTCCAGGATCGAGTTTTCTATCAGTACTCTCATGGATTGTGGTAGGGCGCTGGAAGCTATCAACCTTACAAAAAAATTTATCCTTTTTGTTTCGCCCAAAAATTACAGTGATGCGTTTCCACACCTTATCGCAAATTGCTTAGCGTTGGACCCAGAGCTTGTTTCTGTCTTCTTTGGTGAGATACTGCCTCTTGGAGATGAGACCCAAATTCGTTTATTTCACGACATTTTACTGCCACTCAGTTCGCTATTATCAGGGCCAAAATATCCTTTAATTCCCAAGATACTTCAGTCATTGTCCAAGGAAATCCCACCTTTCACGCAATATAAGTTATCACAGCTTTTCAAGTCTATTAATTGTGATTTAGGCTGCAAGGAGGTAAGTGGGAGAGCAAGGCATCTTCTTGACGCTGGGCAGCGATTAAACTGTATGGTAGAGGAAGGGTTTCACCCCATTGGCATTGAGTGTGTGGAGGACCAGGTAATTACCTGGCTAGAACTTGCTCTGGAGTCAGAGATCACACAGAACATTGCGGTACTCATGGACATTCTCAAAGATCTTTGTAATGGAGGGTTTTTCAATTCTTGCTTCTATCTCATTACGAATTTAAAAAAACACGAGCTAAGTCACCCTCGAGGCCTTCTCAATGCAGAGATCATATTTGGTTCGTGCGCTATCGAAGTTTGGCACACAAAATCTATTTCAAAGTCTTTAAAAGAAGCTTCAACTCTCTTAAAGAAAACTTACAATGGAAAATTCATGGATTATGATATGCTTCTTAATCTAAAGATGACTCAACTTGAGTATGTGGTAAAGACGAGTGATTTGAAAAAGTCCGTGATCAAGTTTCAAGAAATCTCGTCGATGATCGCCTCCAGAAGAGAATACGACCTCACTGATAGAGAAAGTGGTCTCTCGGTCGAAAACAGAATAGCCACTTTTGTAACAGTGGCACGATTCCTGATCTTGACTGCGATGATTAACATGTTGTCAGCCGGAGTGCTTGGATCTTTGAAAAACTTGAGATTGTCCATAAAACTCTTGCTGTCGGTTTTGCGCAAATGTGAAAGCTCCAAAAATGACTCGCATTGTATCTTCCATGTTTATCGATTGCTATTGTTGTCACATAATCATGCATTTAAAGCGGCCAAACAATTGGGTCTCTCGAAGGAAGCAATATACCACGCTAGGGAGTTTATGAGAATAAACTTTTTAACACGTATGTCTCCGCTCAAAACGCTCAACAATTTCATCAGTGCTCATCATTTTTCGTGTCTTAACTTTCGAAATGAAGCGCAAAATCAGTATCAAGCAGGACGCCAGATTGATTGGAATTCACCTTTTTTAAACTTTGTTGGCTTACTTGTACAAGTCAGTCTGAGCGCATGCCAGATTTCAAATTTTAATCTAGAGATCATAAGAGATGACTTAGCTCGGATATCTAAAGAAATTGAGATGACGAAAAACGCGCGAGCCTTTTACATTTCCACTTCAGAGGTTTCTGATTTAATATTGGATACTGAAATTTTGTTCATGCGAAGAATAGGCAAAGGATTTGCTATATCATATCTGCATGAGCAGAATCCGAATGAGCTTTTTACGAGAGAGATATTTCAGACTTGTTTGAGAATCAAAGAATCATTTCCTGGCGTGGCTGACAACCAAGGGGATCATTTTGCGAAATCTGCCAGAATAATACCGTGCCAAAAATTTAACTCATCACAAATATCAGCTCAAGCTGATAAAACAAACTCAAATATTTTCCAGTGCATCAAACTACTTGAACGTCTCGGCAAAGGTTCAATGATCTTGCATCTTGACATCAGCACCATACATGATGTCTATTTTTTGCTAAACTGGTGTTTGTTATCATCACACGGTTTCGGCTTCTCTGATCACATCCGTGTCAAAGAATTGCTAAAAAGGACAGTATACCTCAAAGACCTCGCGCAATTCCTTCCTTTCAGAAACCATGACCTTTTGCATTCCCAACAAAGAGAGAACGAGAATCTTAATTTTGTCCCCACTTTGAATTCAAAAATTCGTGAGTTCTCAATCGAAAGACAACAAATATCATTCTACGAGGATCTTTGTCACTCTCTTCCGATCAGCTGGTCGATTGTCATTCTCGATAAATGCCAAATCTCGGGAAGCTTGATCGTCACTCGTTTAGACGCGCGGACGGCTCACCCACTTGTTGTAAATATTCCATTTGATCGAAGGGAGAGTAAAAAAATCGATTTCGATCAGTTCTTAAGGGAACTAAACGCCATCATCGAAGATAGCAATAAATCGACCAAAACCAATGTCACATCGACAGTGCGTACTAAGGAGGAAAGAAAGCTGTGGTGGGCCGCGAGGTTCGACTTGAACTCCCGCCTTGAAATTCTCTTGAGGCGAATTCAAGAACAAACTATTGGAGGATTCTTGGGTCTTTTTGGTGACTATTTTTGCGAGCGAGATTATCTAGCATTCAAGCGAAAATTAGACAAGGTGTGGTACTCGATCAAGGGCAGTCAGGGGGCGTGCTCTTCTGTTGATGATACGATCGGATATTTGTTCTATTGCATTTGCAACCGGCCTGAAAAAGACTCAAAAATGGATCTCTTGATGGACTTGACCAATTTCACAATCGATACGCTTATGATTAATAATGACTGGACTGATACAGATAAGACCCGAATTATTGATTCAATCATGAATATCGAAGTTCCATTGGCAAGTGATAAGGACAATGGTCATCTAGTATTGATACCGGGCGAGTCTTGCAATCAGATACCGTGGGAATCCATGCCCTTTTTGCGAAATAGATCGATTTCACGAATGCCAAGCGTCTCTTTTCTCATTGATTCCTTGAAACGACAAGCCAATCAAGCGAAGCTTCGAAAGAATGAAGTTCATTCTCTCCTCTATGTGCTCAATCCTGGATCGGACCTCAATAAGACGCAAAAAAGATTCGAGGCCATTTTCGACCAGTTGCCAGGGGCTTTGGGTATTGCAGGTGAGCGCCCATCGGAAGAATGGCTAACTACAAACTTATACAAGTCATCTGTGTACGTTTACTTGGGCCATGGAGGCGGGGAACAATATTTGCGAACGTCAACACTCTACAAGTCAAGATCGGACTCACAAAAAGACTTACCGGTAACTCTTCTTATGGGGTGTTCGTCATCGGCGTATCGCGATAATGGAAGATTACAGCCGACCAGCAACATATTTAATTGGCTTGTGTGCGGCGCACCAGCTGTAATGACAAATTTGTGGGATATCACCGACAAGGATATAGACATTTTTTCTCTCTCGCTAATGGATGAGTGGGGGTTGGCAAGAATGGATGGATCGAATTGCAAGTCTCTATCCCGAGCAATGCTCAAAAGTCGGGAATCATGTACTCTCAAGTTTCTTAACGGTGCTTCGCCGATACTACATGGTCTCCCATTAAATTTCTTATCATTGCAAAGAGAACAAAACAACAGTACATAGAAACTTACGTAAACAAATATCATTATATTTGGAGATAAGGAAAGAGCCATGAAACCAAAAAAAAACATATCATATTTCAGAATGCGGAGTATCTTAATCTGAGGTCGAAGGTTGTCGCGATGCCTCTCCTGTACTGGAGATGTTGGCATCAGAATCTGACGGCACATTTCCCAGATTCAAAGACCGTTCATGTTGACTATCGTACATCATATTTGCTGTATCTGTGGTGGCACTTGAAGTGGAAGAGGTGCTTGGGACACACCAATTTTTGTGGCAATGCCAAGCGCGCATTTGGCAATCGCGTGAGCAGTACTTTGTTCGCTTACAACGCTTACACTTGCTAAATTCTCTTGGAGTTTTTTCCCACTTTCCACATTCAAGGTTACCACATTGACGCACACCACCCTTCAAATCATTGCGACGGCACGAATTTCTCATTATTACACCGGACCAGTAGTACATGTCGGTTCCCGCAAGGAATGTGAATTTTTCGACCATCGGAAATAGGTTGACTCTTTTGTACTCCATCAATGATATATCGAAATCGTTTTCCACCGTTAGTTCTTCGCCATCGATGTCGAATTTGTCGTAGGTGTCGTAGTTCCAAACTTCGGAAAGGAACTGTTTTTCCTCTCTACGCTTTTGAACAATTTTTGAGCTTAAGATTCTCAATTCCTCTTCGATGGAATCATTCATCTTGTCACTGAGCCTAAAAAGCGCCATCTCACGATAAAAGTCGTTTGAGATCTTTTGAGCGCTAGCGATCGCTCCAAGTAATTTTCTCAGTCGAGTGGAGGTGCGACAAAGGACTGCCTGGTCGTCATCGAAGGACGGATGATATCCGTCATTATCTTCACTTTCCTCGCACTTGTGACCATATCCATCATCAGAATCTCCCAGTTCTTCGGGGTCTTCCCCTTGCGGATCTTCGACCAATTCTTGGCCGTCAGTGGAGCTATATAGATCGAGCTTGTCGTCTGCGAGATCAAAATTTTCATTGCGGATATTTAAATTGCTCAATTCAGGAGAGTTCGAAGGAGACCGCTGAAATCTTCCTGCCATATTAGACCGCAGCCCATTAATTGATGCGGTATGCGAAGTTGAAGGCGACAGATAAAATGACCGAATGGCCCCAGAATGAGGTATAAGTGAATTTCTGCGGGACAACCTGCTCTGCATTCGGCATCTTGCTTTAAAAATCTCCTTTGATCGATAATGTGAATTATTTTCTCTTATGCTCATGTCAGTTAGCAAATGAGTATCCTGCAAAACATCCTTAAGATAAGGGTACTTGGATATGTAAGCCAATAATTGGAGGCACCAAACTACATCATCGTCTCTGGGAACAATGATTCCGGAGTTCGTGAAGTTTCTCGGACCCATCTTTGCATGTATCGTGCTAGTAACGTGGGCCGACTTTTCGTCTTGTAGATAGAGATTTGATAAGAATTGAAGATTACAGTCCATGTTGTACTCATCATCGTCCATGTCACAATGATATATCACTTCAGACTCTTTCCTTTCATTCAATTTCTTGATGATACTCATGATGAGCAATCTGCGTCGCATGTCGCTATTCACAGATGCTCTCGGAGGGCAGCTATGCTTCGAACCTAAACTCACATTAAAGCTCTTTCTGATTAACTTGAACAACTCGTCCACGGAAAGCATTTCGAAGTCCTCCATAAAGATAGAGACATTATTCTTGTGACTGCGCAAGGAGTTGGAGATCCTTTGAGTACAGTTTCCTTGAGGCGATACTCTCATATCGAAATTAGAACGATCTTGTACATTTGGTGTTGTTGTGTGAGGATCTCCGACATGTCCTGATTGTGTTTCGGAGTCGATGGTATCATCGTCTCTTGCCATTGTAGATGGTATAGAATTAAAGGTAGATTGCTCTTGTAGGGACTCCGCTTCATTCTGAAAGAGAGACTGAAGAGGGTCGTTTGCCGTGCGACGGCCTGAATTTGGATGGAAGATCTCTTCGTGTTGCTGCTGCTGATCTATCTGGTGAACATGAAGCCCTTGATTGGAGTTAGGATCCCTATGATGATCATTATGCAAGTTTGAGGCCTCGTTATTTGTTTGCATGTGAACATAGAACTCCGCAAGTGACAGAGGTGTGCCAGTGGAGGCACCGAAAAAGGTTCCTTCGTGAAGACTGATGTAGTTATCGAGCACTGTAGCAATGATGGGAAGCATACCAGCAAGAACAACCCTTTGGCGGATCTTTTCCGTGCCTCTAGTACCTATGAGAACCAAGCACTGGAAAGCCAATGTCCATTTCCATGCAGTGAGAAGCTTCTTTTCACTATTAAATACGTTATCTGGAACATTGAATTTGGATATGCGGCACTCATGGAGAATTTCGACCAATCTTTCGAGCCCGCCATCGTTCAGAAGCGTCTCGCGTACTTTGGCACTGGATGAAACAAGGTAAGTTAGATGATTGAGCGAATTCACAAGAGGCTTGTCCGAGGTTACATCGAGCGCCCTGCGGTCATATAGGCTAGTTGTGATCGTGACCGCCGCTCTGTTGTTGTTCACGGAGTGATAATTAGAGTCTCTCATTTTGAAAGAAATATCTTCCTCTAACTCGAGGAGTGAAGAACGATGAGAATACAGAATCGCCCGTTGGGCTGAAATATGGATGTAGTAGATAAAATCAAGTGACTCTTATAACTTTGCTTGCTTTCAAGAAAAACATGGAGTGATGCGCGAAATAATTCACAAAGGAAGCATCGAGCTGAATTTGGACGGCGGAGCAGAAAGTTAAGATGAAGGAAAGGTTTGAGTCAAACAAGAGTTGTTACCAGCACTAAATCCTCAAGAAAGTATGGTAAAGGCACGTGTAAGAATGCAACTGCAAAACGTAGTTCGGCCAGCGTAAACTTGTAAGGTGTATATCTTTATTGTGCGTGTTTGAATAAGCTGTATGTATCGAAATCGAGGTGGCGGGTTTTTGCTTCTGTCGAGTGGCAAGGGCACTGCGCAGATGCGGTCCAGCGCGCGGCACGAAAACGGAATTGCAATTTCTGAGGGATCTACGAGAACTTTGATACACGACAAGAAAATTTAATTTTAAAAGTATTAATCGCTAGATCGTTTGTAAATATTTCTTCGGCTGAGTTATAATGTTAGCCATCTAGTGGCTCGATCGGAGGCAAATATCTATTTATTCTCGCCTCCCTGTCGCTTGCGTGCACATTGTGCGCACCGGCGACACGCATTCAGGAAAAGAAAGCTGCACGTGTAGTAAAATGAACTCGCAGATGGATGACATTCGTCTACGACTTTATCACGTAAGAAATTTAGCCTTCCTGAAGCCGATGATCGATTTTTTTTTGCTCGATTTGGATATTCCTGTGACCTGTAAGAGTGGAAATCTCGTTTCCGATAGTGTGGATTTTTTAAAGAGCCGAGAAACTAGGCTTTCTGGGATATTCATATCCAATGAGAGCGGGAGCATGAAAACCTTATCGAATGTATATGGTAAAATCTGAGCCCCTTGACGTCGACATTCATGACGAATTGACGGGCCTTGATTTATTGCGGGCTTTATTCTTGCTTGCTCGCAGGTCATTCAGATAAGCGATGCGGCGCGCGGCACCTCAACTTTCGTGAAGAACTGATTCTCTTTTCATGCACAAAATACAAACCCGTTCATTCATCATGAATTCTATTCCACTCAAATCCATATCCGGAATCACATCGACTCAACTCTTGGAAGAGGCCTCAAAAATTGCTGATCTGATCAAAGATTGGAAAGTCGGAGGGATGTATAAGTATGATGCGCCGCAAAGTACTGAACAAGTTAAGGTAGACATAAGAACAAAAAACCATTTGAACAACGATTTTTGGGTGGCACGATTGAATTCTTTTGAGGAGCTTTCCGCTGACGCTCGCGAAGTGTTATGGAAGCAGCTACTTAAGTATAGCATTGGGTCTACTCTGGATTTAAAAGATTCTCACACTGCTCATGAAGTGCATTATATTGAAGAACTTTACGATTTCAAAGTATCACCATTTACACTCGCAAAATCCCCTGAAGGATACGAGACTTTTTCTTACTTGGTGGAAACATTTTACAAATTGCAGTGGCCTTTAAATAAACGAAGATTCAGCAATCTAGTTCACGTATTGAAGAGTCTCGATAGCAGAGTGGCATATGTTATCAGCATCGCCGTGGATCCCTCATTGCTACCAAACGCATCAGCAGGTGACGGTATCATCGATGCACAATACACTTCGATAGAACGGCTAGAATATGATGGATCAAAACTCAATTGGTTAATGACAACTTCGTCTGATGCGAAAGGCAACGTACCTCAATGGCTCGCTCGGTCGTCAATCAATTCAGTTGTGGCAAAAGATGTCCCGCATTTTTTGAGGTGGGTTGAAAACAAACCTACAACGTGAGGGTTTGATTTTCGATGGTAATTATGCTTCGAGACATACGCGGTTTCAGAGAATCCGGAGAATAAGTATCATGCAACTTCCCTTTGCTCCTGTTGAACTATGCCTAGCCAAGCACGAACATCAGCACCCAAACTCTCCATGAATCCTAAATTAGCTGCACCTATAATACCGTCGGCTACTTTCATGAGATGGTCGCTATTATTCTCCAAATGTGGTTTGGCGTGAGATTTTCGTATCGAATTTTTAATCACGATAATAACTTTTTTTCCGTAACGCATCGAATATATTAGCCAATCATTTATCTTGCTGCTTGAAAATTTGTGAAGCTGTTCATAAGTCTTGCTGCCTGGTTGAAAAATCTTCTCTTTTGTTTCTATAGCAAAGTGCTTGATCAAGTGGTCATGAAGGTGGAAAAAAATTCGGCGGAGTGTCGCTTGCGTCTTGTCAACTTCTGTAGCAGCGAATGGCAGGTCTCGTAAATTTGGTAGTGACGATTGATATGATTGCAAAAGTGTATCGTAAATTATGAAAAAAAAGTCTCTGTCGATTTCACTTTCGCCCCCTCTTTTGTGTTGGTAGTTTCCTTCTGAATTGATCTGCTCCAGCAAAGAGTTGATACTGCTGCTTAATTGCAAGTTTCTTTCTGAATCCAACTGAATTATCAATTCCTTTAAAGGCTTAAGTAACGAAGCTTTTAACTGAGAATAGAATGATTCCGTATTTAAGTCCAGATAGTAATTTTCGTACAACAATAAAACTAAGATCTCGCCACTCTTGAATGCAACAAGCCGGTATTTTCGTAATTCTCTGGAGCCTTCTTGTAAAATTGTTGGAATGTATAACGAGAACTCCCGCAACTCACCATCATTCCTGCCGGTTAGAAATTGTTCCTCAAGGTGGGTCTTCATATCAGCTTCCTGTGTACATTCGATGACGTTTTTATCAAGACTCCCAAAGTAATTCATTTTATTCAACCATTTTGGTGCTTCGTAGAGTTGCTCTGTAACAGCCAACCCAAAATTTTTCATTCCACTGACAGTCCCAGTAAGCGGTTGCACGACAAGTGCATTCGTGATGCTCATCGGATTTATCAAAGATAACGCAGCGCTTGCCGAGTAAACGTTCGATGAAGCGGCTTCATTCGAGTTAAATTGTGTATCGTCATCTTGCGAGTCGTGATCGGTTGCATTCTGGACATCTGAGATCTCTTGCCACTTTCTCAGAATTGCGGAATAAAAGTCTTGCGTAGAGGTGATGTCGCAGAATACTTCCGTAGATAGGATACCGTTGATGCTCAAGCTCTCAAAGAAATTGTAAAGATCGATTACCGAAGCCGCCTCCAATCGATTCTCTTGTCCGAGATTCATATGTAAAATACCGCGATGCTTCAAGTGCACTGAATCTAAGTTAGCCACGACAAAGGCCGCAGGCTTGACTTTGCCGGTATATACAAGGGAGTCAATCTCTCGTATGAAGTTTTCGGAAATTCCAGTCGAAGATTTTTTGTGGCTGCTTAAAGGCAAAAACTCGAAAAATCCACGGTGGTTGAAGCGATTTGGCCATTGAAGGCTTGCGGGACCAAACACGCAATCGCTTCCAAGATTGAAGCCTTTTAAAAATCCTTTCCAGTGAGACATTAGAGTTTTACTCATTTTCTCTGGCTTGTAGACCTTGAGTAGCTCAGGAATAGGCAGATGAATTAACTCAAACATTCGGTGAGACTTTCGAGCCAAGTGGGATAGTTGTAGCATGCAAGCATCGATTTTCTGCGTATCATTAGCTCCGGTTACAAGACATATGGCCAAAGAGTATCCAAAACCTATGTCAACAACAAGGATGGCGCCTCCCTCAATTTTGATCGCGAAGAATCCATTTGCGGAGCCCGCGTCGGACAAGAGAGAACAAGAACCACGAATGAGTCCGACGATATTCAAATGATCACGAGATGATTGATGTGAACCTACTTGTTGTGTCTCCTGACTGCCCAGGTGTTCAGGAGTTATGAAAAAAAGGATTTGCCTGGAAAGACTCTCAAAACTCTCGTCGTTTATCCGAACCCAGGAAGGATTATATACGGTTATAAAACTGATCTGGGGCGCTTTGCCCTCATGCTGCGGTATTTCACTGTAAGAATAAAGCCCTGTTGAGTTGTTTGAAAAGCGACTGATGAATCCAGGTAGGTAATTGTTCATTTTGAGGAAACATATACTTGACGAACGGTGCGAGTTTAAGAGGTTCGAGGCCTATACACTCACCCCCCGCATTGTTGTGCGGCTTCCACATGTAGTGCATTGAAACAAGAATTGTTGATTTACCAAAGTGAGTACAACGGGAAAAATATGCAAAAAGTGCCAGCCAATTTTCGAACATGAATATCGTATTTCAAAAACTATCTAATTCCAAAGCTCATGCCACCCGATATTTTTTCTCACGGCATTAGAAAAGCCCTCGTGATGTTTTACCCATATTCTCGAGGCTTCTTTGTTGATGGGGTTCGGAGATAAAGCGATTTTATTCAGAATGTTCTCATACTTTTCTTTGAAAAACTCAAGCGACGAAGTGATTCTCGCGCGCTTCTGTTCGTTCAACTGTTTCTCGACGAGATCGGTCAGAGAGGCTTGTCTTTTAGCGGAACTTGAGGATAAATTAGAGTCGAGCTCAGACTTGACTAGGGGAAATAACCATTGCCTTTTAGAATTCAAAGCTCTTCTCCTCTGGTCAAGATTTTGCTCGCCGCTGTCGAACATTGTTATTCCCTCCCAGTCTGGTCCATATACTAGGTTGACATGACCAGTGTCCAAGTCTCTTTGCGATTCCAATGTTATCCCAAAATGCTTGACCAACTTTGCTATCTTCTGAACCAAGCTCACTTCGTGACTTTTAAGCAACGTTTTAGATTTAGATGATCCGACTTCTGGTGTGAGCATCGTATTAAGAAATGGGATCAACTCGCTTGCATAAAATGCACTATTTGCCAAAGAACTGGAGCCTGTTATCTTAGAACTGAATAGATTCAGATCCATTAGCTTTTTAATTGCATTTTTGTTGTATTTGGACTTCTCCCGTGAGTGAAAATCGAGATTTTTTGCATTTGTTACCAAACTTGATACATCTTTGAACTTCTGCGAGTTTATATCACTGAACAAGGACCAGAATTTTAAACTGGTTAAAACCGGGTAAAACTCATTTGCAAAGTTTTGAGTTGTAAGTAAGTCATAATAGAAGAGCCAGTTACTAATTTCTGCGGGCCTGATGGCTGAGTCGTCTTGCAAGTGGACAACATCGAGGTATTTGTTAAAGCAACCTCGAATTACTTTATCAAGTGATACCGAAGTTGCCGACTTACCCTCACCACCGGAAACTATCTCGAAAATCTCTTGAAAGTTCTCTTCTTTCGAGACAGCCTGGTTTCTTTTGAAAATTTGATCAACTAAAGAAAACCATGTCAACTGACTGTCCTGTTTCATCACTCGAGACGTATTCGACACATCAAAAATATGATTATCTGTTTCGAGAACACGACAAGAAAACTGAAGGTAATTGATACAAGCACGAATATCACCCTCGCAGACCTCATATATTTCTGCAATCTTCTTCCTGTCAAGGTCAAGGTGTTCCGCATTACTAATTTCCATAAGAAATTCCTTCACTGATTTTTGAGCGGAAGTATTGCATCGGTTACCCAGCATGGAACCATCAGAAAATCTACGAAACGCAATCATTTCGCATAGTGGCCTGAGAGTTTCCATCGGGTTAGATCCACCTGATCTGACTGTTGTTGCATAGACGTCGTTTGCGATACAAATTATTGGTCTGTTTAAATAGAACAGTTTTTTAGATGATTTGTCACTGAGTTCCCTACTACTCTGCTGTCCCTGACTTTTACGAATATTGTTTGAGTCTGTTCGGACCAAGTCCGCGATGACCTTCACAATATCGCTTGCGTTCATAGCCGAGTCTATTTCATCAATCACAAGACAGCTTGGTCTACCATTAGACGTAATTGAATTTGTAGTGAGCGCGTTCTTTACTTTTAGCTTGAGAGCCGCCGTAGTACTTGCATATCGCCCAGTACCATCATTAGTGTCATTTTGCGGTAAAGAGTTCATGCTATTAGATGCATTGAGTTCCTCAATATTGTATCCCATTTGCCGAGCCAAAAGATGAACCACTGCCGTTTTACCTGTTCCGGGAGGGCCATGAACAAGAAGTATTTTTCTCAATGGTCGGCCCAAATGATCTATTGAATCTCCTTCTTCTTTTGGTGCACCGAAAACGACTTTACTCCATTTTCTAAGCCATTGCATGACAAGCCTATATTGACGTTCGTTTCCCGCGGGGCATATCTGCATAAAATTCTTGGGCTTATATTTTTCCAGCCACAACTGTTGGTCAGTTGCAGCTTTTTTCTTCAGCGAGCCTTGTTTTTTCAAGTTTGAAATTTGGTTTTGATTTCTTCGCATCAGTTCGCGGTTTTTTACGCGTTCGTGAAGCTTATCCATATTGACAATGGAATCTTCGTCACTGTTGAAGTCGATAATCAAATTCCCCTTACGTCTTGGATGAAGCGTGATTAAAGCACCATTCAAGAGTTTGACTTCCTTGTTACAAGCTTGATGAGCTCGTGAAGTCGCATCTGGTTTCGGATTTGCAGGCTCCCCAACAGCAAAAATTGAGCTAACTTCTGTCTGATCAAGAGATGGAACGGTGATGCTCTCATCGGGTTTTCCAACAGTGGAGGGTAATCCAGTCAGGAGGTTTGAGTTTGCATTTATCGAGGACTCAGTATCCACAAATAAAAGAGATTCACCGAAGTTGAACTCCGTGTCTGACATTCTTAGTTGAAATACCGCCTTTCTCGAAGCCAGCGTTGATGATATCGAATGCTGCGCGATCCAAAACCTACGCGTTCTCCGCGAAACGCGTCCCGCGTTTGTCACCTGCATCAAACGCGACAAACGAAAATAAAAAATCAGGGAAGCACAAGATGCATCGTTGATGTCAAGCATCGATATCTCCCGAGCAATCAGTGATATGCATCGCTTATTAAGCGCGCTTAGACTCAGTCTGTGATTTTGTATGCCCATTTTGCTCGATTTATCATTTTCAGGGGAAACTACGGAATGCAAATTCAGGGACTAAGTTTTCCCGGAGACTTGTCTTGTTTTAAACCAGCATTTGACCTGGCTCTCTAAGTGTTCGAATAACTGTTCTGTATCACAAACAAAGGCCAGTTCAGTATAAGATCTTCTTCCAGGAAGTGACATGTTTGGTAAGGGTGAGAATGATTCAGAGATTATCTCTAGTCATTCTCGAATCTAAATTAAAAACATTTCTCTAAATTTCTGTTCTTTCTTGCTAACATTATTTTTATATTTCACGCGGGAAATTTTATTCAAAGTTCGAAGAATCATCGATGCTCGTATATTCTTCAAAAACCTATACTGTGAAATATCATTAACCCACAGTCAAATGGAAGTTGCATTTTCTCGATAAACCTTTCCGAAACTCGAGCACTTACTTCTTACCTACACACGGCTAGCTTAATCTTTTCACTCAATACTCGTTCTTCCTTTTCTTCAAAAGAAAAGAAACTAACGAATTCGTGTTATGCTCCTGCCAATGATCGTCCATCATGTAAGACGCACTTTTTAGCAAATATGCTAGTTTGCATGTCTTTCAACTTAAGGCGTGCATAGACATATAATTGTGCAAATTGGCAACATACCCTTGTCTGATTCGTCCACTTATACTCACCCTGATAAGCTTCGTTAGAGAAGGAGACCTCTGCTTTGAGGTAAGATCTTAGTTTTTGATTTACTAAAGTGCATGCAAATTAGATTCTGACAAATTTGAAACGTCCATTACTCAGAAGTTTGAGTATTTTTATTTGTTTTGCGTTCCGGGGATGGTAAAAACAGCACGATACTCGAGATTTTTGAAGAGCAATGCAATAAGGTAACATGATGAGGCCCTCAAAGAACGGAGAAAGTGGAACCCTAACCCCTAATAAAATAAGACCGGACATGAACGAAAAAAATAGGTCATTAAATCTCAATGAGCTTATATTCATGCTCGCAGCAAATTTTTGACCACTATATTCTGGTTGTAAAATCACTTTATTGTCAAACAATGTGGTGAAAAGCTTCCACAAAGTAAGACCAACTTCACAAACCTCATCCGATCATTGGGGTCTAAGAGTCTTATAGTTTAGATATGCCGTTTATCTGGAGGTCTCTTGCGTTTTAAGACACTTTTGGCTGCACGTTTTTTTGAGTAATCAACGTTTCAAAGGACACATCATTAGCCGAGTTCCCATTCGACTTAAGGTTCACATATACCTATCTTCAATTGAAGAAATCGAAAGACATTATTACAAAGATATATCAATAAATTTGAGTCTATTGTACTTGATGTTATTGCCAAAATGGCTTACTGACTGAACGCGCGGGGTGCCTCACCTTCAGGGCCAATAAATTTCGAGTCTCTCCATGGACCGTAGTCATTCAAGTATAATTCCTCGTCGGTAACTTGAGACTCACCTCCAAATTTTGTGGGCAAGTTTTCGGCAGGAATTTGCTTGAGCAACTCCTTTTTGTAAGATGATCCCAAAATATGAATCTTCGATACAGTTACAGGGTCTAAGAATGCCTTGAACAATTTGAATGCGGTGGAGAACCCGAATGGAGCATTAATACAATAGAATTTACCCATTCTCTCAGGGTAGTAGTCCTGCCCAATCTTAGATGCTTCTTTCACATAGCCAACAACTTGATAAGCTGCTGAGATTGAAATGCCTTTTAAGTCCATGATGGTGCACGAGGTTTCGACGAGGCTGCCCTGTTTTCTTGAGCAGGCCGGCAATCTGAACCTTGTGAACAGCTCATATTCCCAGACCAAATTCTTCAACATTCTCTCCTGGGTAGTAATCTTCAACATGTCGGGCAAATAAACTTTACCCAATTCCTCGAAATACACAGGACGGCCATCGATATCAGTTTTGTGGTAGTATTGCGGGTACATCTTGGCCACGAGTGGCTTTTCTGTGTACTTAAAGTCCTCCACAATCGTGTCCGTGCCGAAGCTTTCTCTCCATGATTCGCAGTCAACAAACATGATCTTGGCTTTCTCCAAAACAAACTTTCTTGCTCTCAAAAAACGAAGTAAGTTCGCATCGTCTAGACGTTTGGTATAACCGAGCTTCTCTAAAGCTGCTCTGAATTCTTGTAAAATCTTCTGTTGTTCATCGGTCAAAGTCGAAGTATATCCTGTTTGGCTTGATGGAGCCGAAATTTGTGGATAAGAAGCGAGAATTTCTTTTTCGGTGGCCATGTTGAGGATTGTTTTGCTGCTCTTGAAAATGGCTAATAGACGGATCCGAGACGTGCTCACTTGCCCTCCCAGATTTCCCAGATTTTTTTCTGTGCTATGGCCACGTTGTGCAGTACCAGACGGGCCGGCGACGTTCATCCTAGGCGAGACACGGGCTCGTTTGGTAGGGATATGATGCAATTTGACACTAGAGGAAAAGTAACGTATTTCTCGTGTCGAAAGCTTATTCTTCAACTTTAAATGAAGCTTCGGACTGTAATTATGTAGTCGTGGTCTCTGGATAGCGCATGAGACCGTGTTATGGTGGCGATATTTTCTCATAAACCTTCCATGTCTTTTCGTGGTTTCAAGGGCTTTGAAATAAAAGAAGTCATTATGATGGCATGTAAACGTGTTTTAATTTACAGTTTCCCATAGATATATACTTTCGGTATTTTTCGTGTTCGCTTGTCAAGATTACGCATCCAGACATATGGAGGCCATGGTCGAGTGCACGTGCATGCTCATTCTGAATCAAAAGATTCTTTTCGATGTTATGACATCCGCTTAGCTTTTCATTAAACATTAAGCCTTTTTCAACCATCTCTTAAATGGATTCTTTGAGTTTCGTCTCACCATGCTCGAAATAGATGGTGAATGAACCATGTTTCCCCCATCGGACCTCACGTCAGGATGGAATTTTAGCCTTAACATTGCAAGCGCATTGTCTAACAATAACTTCTGGCTTGACAGCGAAATTTCATGGAAATTGGGATCGAAGTACTCTATGCAGCTTTTGCTTAGATTATAGCTCGCTCTCTCCAAGATGTCATCTACGAAAGCTTCCCAGAGGGCTTCGTCATGCATGAAATTAGAGCATGTCTCAGATTGTTGCAATTTTATTGCTAGTCCATTCATCACTTTTGTCACCTTCAAGCACTCCTTTTGCAAATCTTTGAGAGTGACAGTCGATGAAATAAAGGAGAAAATGTCTTCGTTGCTTCGACACAAAGATTTTATAAAACCATCTGTCTCATCATTGCTAGTAATGTCCAAAAACCCAGATTTTTCAAATTCCAAGGAACCAATTTGATAAGAATTTCTGTCCGCAGGAGGAAGATATCCGTTGTTATAGCTTGATTGTCCCACTCTGTTCTGACCTGAATCTTGTGAAGGGTCGAACAAGTGTTCGCTATTTTGAATTGGTCTTTCAGGACTTATCGTTGTTGTGATACTATTGGATGATATCGACAGCAAAATTTTCAGGGTCCGAGATCCATTAGATCCAAGTTGCAAGAGATTCACAAGTTCTGTGAGACGCAAATTCTTGTCAATAAGATAAGGAGTGGTTGGTAAATCGGATGATGCCGAATCTCCACCCAAGCCTAAATCAAAACGCTTAAGCTCATGACTCAAATTCAACACTTTTTCGTTGAAATCATTCTTACGTCCACTTATTTTATCGAAGTAGTCGAGGATCTCATTTTCATGCTTCTCCAAAAAGCTGTTCATTTTAAGCAAATGTGCCTCCTTGTGGGGGCTGAATTTTTGTCGGTTGGCAAAATTCAACAATATCTTAGCAATAAGAGTCAACGTCCGTTGTATGTTTCCCGTTTGGTGATTCTTTGTCAAGTAAAACAATTTCGGATTTAAAATTGCCGGACAGAAGAATCTGAGGAAGATAAAAGCACTCAAGCAATTGAGAGAAGTGCTTTTATCCTTCGGGTCACACAATAAATCAACTTTATTTCTGAAGTTTTTCAATTGATTTTTGATTTGTTGTGGTAAGTCATTGGACGTTGAATAGATCTTGGCCCAAATGTCCTCCATGTACGAGAGTAAATTCTCGAAATTTGCTTCGATAATTTGTGCCACCCGCTCTTCCTCCTCGAGCTTTAGCTCTGAATCGTAACTCTGTACATCACTTTCATCTGAATCATCTTCGGCTGCGGACACTTTGCCATCACGCCCTTTCTTTGCCTTTTCCTGTAGTCTGACGTACCTTGGATCTATTTCACAACTTCTTCCTTCGGAAGATATTTTGTCGAAAAAATTACCGAAAACTTTTTCGAGGTATTCCTGACCGATTCTGAAGTTATATTTTTCCAAGGATTTAGTGAAGATTGACGAGCCTCTGAACAAAGTATTGAACACGTTCGAGCTTTGAGCCGGATTAACCTTTTTCAGATAATTTTTTCTGGTAATCTGATCCAATGTGACCAATTCAACCTCCATCAATGCCTTAAACCACTCGTCCTCGATCCCAAGGCTTTGAAAGATATCAAGGAGGACGTAACTTGAATTTTCTATTTCGCTCGTGCCAATAGTTTCATTCAAAAACTCTATTAGTTCTTTCATGGGACAGTTCAAAAGCATAGACTCAAGATTTCGAAAACCCGCAGGGGGTAGTATAAAATATTCTTTGAGATCAACTGTTAAGAGAAGCTTTCCAATCGGTAGATTTGACTCATCGTATATCGACAATCGTACAATATTGTTGTTTTGAGGAGCTATTACTGCTGCTGCTGCCAAATTACTGGAGATGGTCGGATGTCCAGGAACAGTTATATCCTTTCCACTGCTGGTCTCCAACATCATCGTAGACAAATTTCTGAGTTTCTGAGTGAGAATATCCGGTGTGATATACACAGTGCCAATGGTCTTGTCCGATGTTGAATGAAGCTTGGTATCGGAGCATTTTTTTATAACAATTCTGAGCATCTGAGCCAGAACCGGGAGATCTGTAGCAAATGTCTCTTTCCAAAACGGATTTTGAGTATGAGGTACACTTGATGTTCTGGCCCAGGGATATCCCCACATCATGACCTCGGCATAAAGCCTTCTATTGGCAGACCCTTTTGGAGGAGCATTGTCAAACTTCGCTTCGATAAGATCAAGTGTCACTCTCTTTGAAACTCTGAGACGGTCCTTAGTGAAGTCACATAGCTGAGGCTTTATTTTATGGATTAAATTGTCTTCTTTCGCAAAGCTGAAGTTGTGATCATCAGAATTACACGACGAGTTATCTGGAAAAAGAGTACTGCTCGCATCAAGCGTGCCCTCCAAGTCGACGACACGCGTTTGGAGCGGCCTGACATACGTGGAATTCTCGTCGTAGATTCCGATGTACTCGCGTTTACAAAAATAATTCAAGCCAACAAACCAGTCCTCTAAATCAATGTGTAAGGGGAATTCGATTAAAATGCGTGAGTTGTTCGGGATCAAACGACCGTCTCTCAACAAAAAAGTCAGCGAATTATTTGAGTTGCCACAGGCGGTATTTTTGGCAACATTATTGGCCCTTAATTCCTTGATATGACCGATAAATAGTGTGTTTGGGGAGTCACAAATGGAGTTGTGTAGCTCTCTAATCTCTGATGTGAATATTTTGTTGATGTCTATCGAGTAGAGTAAAGTACCGTCGAGTTCGGTGATGAAATTGAGCATACCATTTGATTTGAGCACTCCCATCGTGTAAAACCATCCTTCAGAAACCAGTCCTTCAGACATAGAATTGGTGACGGGACTCAAGTTTCCGGAACCACTCTGCTCCTCAAAATGACCTGGGGCGCGAGGCCCGCTCACAAGGCTTACACTTTTGGCCTTATTGGGAATCGGTCCATATATTTTGAAGCGACAGACGAGAAGCTCGTGGGCTTCAGATGATGTCTGTTTTCTGTTGAGGGCTTCATTCTCAGCGAACCATTTTTTGGCTAGACCCTGCGGCTTCAAATTTTGCCACGCCAACAACGCCAGAAGAATAGAAAGGAACAGCAGTTGTGAGGGAATTTCCAAATATAGTTTTTCGTTATTTTCAGAGCGTATAAAGATTATCGGGGGCGTTTCGTGGTGGCCAACCTCGTTTTCAAGGCGATGTGTTTTTCCTAGTCTCCTTCTCAACGGATGGTCCGCATTATTGATTTGTACGTGGCACGCTTGAAGTTCCGTCATAAGAATGCATGGCTTTTCTTCACTTGCCTCTTCGCCGATAATCGTGCCTTTTTCGGTTATTTTTAGAGATCTCATGTGCACCCAAGAGCTTGAGTCTCGTGACACGACGATGTCTTTGCAGCTCAACGTGGCATGAGTGCTCAGAAGGCTTTTATGAAAGGCCGATATGGTCATTGCAAGTATTAGATTGTGATAAAGTGATCGTCGACAATCGCTGATGTATAGAGCACTTCGCACGATGATGAAGTGTAACCTAAGGTGGTGATGGCTGTGATTTTTGAATTTATATCGCGTTCTTTTGTGTATTTTGATGTAGGCAGAGGAACGGTACGTAGGGAACCTGAGCGGGTAATGAAAAGCGGAATGGCAACAAGATTCAGTGTGCCACAAAATAGGTTTTCTCAGGGCTCTTAGAAAAGTTACGAAAGTGCCGCGGATGTAAAGATAATGATGAAGCAAGCAGATTGAAAGTTTGTCTTCTGAAGAAATATACAAAAAGCATCGGCGGGTCCTACGCTAGGTAGTCTGGAGGGCTTCACGTAGCATATGCAGAATTGGCGCACGCGAGGCGTCGAAAATAGATCCCAATGCGGATAATCCGGCTCAGATAAAATCTGGGTGAGACAAAAAGAAAAGAGGACTCGGCGCGTGGTCTGCAAGCTGTGGTCTTGAATTCAGTGAGTGGGTTTGCCGAAAGACACACCTCCTCGAGACCATGGAATTACCGAGGAGAAATTTCGAGCGATTGCTATAATCAATTTCAAGGTGTATCGGCATGTATAGAATTCGCCGACTCACTTTAGAAGTGCTGGGATGTGCTGGCACAGCTATATATATGCGCCAATGCTACCAGGCGGAAAATGAAAGCGCGCCCGGTCTTTCCAATATTCAGGTGAACACGTAGGTGTGATTTATGGCTGTGGGAAAAGCCTGGGGTTTTCGGCGGAAGAAAGAGTAGTAAAGTAGGAAGTGGCCTAGCTCACGATGAAGCCTCTGAATTTAATTGATTGACAAAGTGCCCTTCTTTCCGTATTGTGTTGAGATTTCATGGCTAAGAGTCTAGAGTGAATCTCTAGAGTGAAGCGCGCGTATTGAAAAAAATGGGACCCTACGAAGAGCCGGTTGAAATTGGGAAACTGTCTTCTCATAGTAGGTCACCATAATTGGCACCAGTTTAAATTTATCGTTGAAAACGAAAGTAGCTTAATTGATATTTCTAAACTTTCCGAAAAGAATAGCAAATTCATTACTTTTTTGAATTTCGTTGCAAGCATTTAATTTGAAAAGCCCAGGCTTCACGGATAAATTATGCTTGTCATTACGTCTGGTTAAACATCCAACAAAGTACCAGCCAGCAGCATGAAACTTTACCTCAAATTTATTCTCAACTACTCGTCGTTGGTTGTCAATGAAACACATGTACGTCGTTCGCTGTCGCCGTGGAAGCAAAGCATACATCAGATTTCGAGCGCGGGTCACGTGCAGTACCTACACAAAATTCTTCTACATAGATGGACATGTGCGTTACTATACTGCTCCTAAATTTTCAGAACTACCCCCCATCATGGACCCTGGATCATCTTTGTCCTTATCTGACGAGTTGGGTCCATCGCTCGCTTCACACTGGGAGGCCGACGGTGAGAGCCCCGAATTATCTGTCGCTCCTCCGTCACCATACACGTGCACATACTGCGGTCTCGACTGTCCGTCTTCGTCAGTGAAATGTGGTACGTGCGAAAAATGGTTTTGCAATGGAAAAGGCACGCTTCCAGGGTCGCATATTGTGACTCATTTGGTGCAGTCGAAACATAACTCTGTCTCGTTGAACGAGTCCTCGCCGTTAGGTGCCGAGACTCTCGAGTGCTACAATTGTGGAAACAAAAATGTGTTCATGCTAGGTTTTGTTGCTGCAAAGCAGGACTCGGTGGTGGTTGTATTGTGCAGACTTCCCTGCGCTCATCAGAGAGATATGAACTGGGAGACAAATGAGTGGCAGCCCCTCATCGACGGCAGATCCTTGCTTTCGTGGGTAGCACCTATTCCCGGTATGGATCAGATGGCAGAGACACGTCCTGTGACAAGTGAAAGCATTCGCAAACTTGAGGCTCAGTGGAGAATGAACAAAGAAACTAGCATTGCTGACATCGATCACATCGAGGATCCTGCAGCAAATTTACTTCCTGTGCTTTTGCGGTATAATGATGCAGTGACATACCACAACTCGTGGGTACCATTAGTAGAGGCCGAAGCGGAGTGCGACAAAAGCTTGAAGGAGTCACAGGCGCTAGAGCATATCTCCTTGCTGTGGAGCAAATCTGTGTCCGGAAACCACCAAGCTCAATTTATTCTTTCAACCTACGAGAACAATAATCTTCTCGTGGCAGTGGGCGACGAGCTCCAGTTGCACTATAGAGAGTTTGGGTCTTCTGAGGTAGAGAATTGGTCGGGGTTGGGCCGTATTGTGCTGCTTCCTAGTGCCCGTAGCGAATTTTTTACCGTTGAGTTGAACCGACTGCCAATCCCACCGCCACTACATGCCACGGTGGGGTTCACGGTGGAATTTATGTGGAAAGGTATTCCATACGCTAGAATGTTGAGCGCTGTGAAGAAGTTTGCTACCGACGAAAAGTCTGTCAGCGCGCATTTGTATCATACCATTTTGGGCCACGAAGTCGTCGACGTTGAGTTCAATTCTGATGTCCCAAAGAAATTTTCGGTTCCAGGATTGTCCGTGTTGAATGCTTCTCAACAAAAAGCGTTACAATCGGCGGTCAGAAAACCCTTGCTGTTGATTCAAGGTCCACCTGGAACAGGAAAGACAGTGACATCCTCGGCGATCATCTATTACCTCACAAAGTATAAGAAAACACGCGTTCTTGTGTGCGCGCCCCTGAATGTTGCCGTTGACCATCTTACGCAGAAATTACGCTCTGCTGGGATTAATGCCGTGCGTCTCTACGCAAGGTCGAGGGAAAATACCGATTCTGCGATGCTCGAGCACTCGTCTCTGACCCTTGCGTCAGAGACTTTGTCGCCAAAACTCCAGAAACTGTACGCAAAGTATAAGCAAGGCTACGAGCTTCCGCCCAAAGAAATGACCAAGTTGATGAACAGTCTACGTGTCAGCGAGAAGGAAGTATTGAAGGGTGCTGACGTAGTCTGCACTACATGTATTGGTGCGATGGACATCAGACTCACTGGCAACTTTAGTACTGTTTTGATTGATGAAAGTACCCAGGCTTGTGAACTAGAGGCGCTCATTCCTGTGGTGAGGGGCGCAAAACAGTTGATTCTCGTGGGTGATCACCATCAGCTTGGGCCCGTCATCATAGATAAAAACGCAAGCAAAGCAGGCCTTTCTCAATCACTTTTTGAAAGATTGATCGCTTTGGGGCATGTTCCTTCCAGATTAGAAATTCAATATCGTATGAATCCAGCTTTGTCGGAGTTTCCCTCAAATATGTTTTACGAGGGTTCGCTACAGAACGGTGTCACACTGGAAGACCGAACATGGTCCCGTCTGACATTCCCTTGGCCAGTTCCGGGGTCCCCAATGATGTTTTGGGTGAACTATGGAAAAGAGGAAATGAGTGCCAACGGCAGCTCGTACCTCAATCGTGTTGAGGCGATGAATGTCGAAAAGATCATCAGTAAACTTTTCATGGATGGCATCAGGCCAGACCAAATTGGTGTCATCACGCCGTACGAAGGTCAAAGAGCCTATATTGCGCACTACATGCAGCTCAACACTCTGATAGCCTCGAAGAGGGCGCAATATGAGGAGGTCGAAATCCAGTCTGTCGACGCCTTTCAGGGAAGAGAAAAAGATTTCATAATTTTATCTTGTGTGCGTGCAAACGAGGAGCGCACGATTGGATTCTTGTCGGATCCTCGCCGTTTAAACGTAGCTTTGACCCGTGCTAAATACGGAATGGTCGTGCTCGGTAACCCAAGATCTTTGAGTCGCAATAAATTGTGGAATCGTCTTTTAGTTCATTATAGGGAGAGAGGATGTCTTGTAGAAGGTCCATTAGACAACCTTCAGTTCTCGCTCGTTTCTTTGACGGATCTCAAAGACCAGAGCGCGGCGAGAAAGAATTTCCCAATGAACAGATCATTTTCGGTTGCTGATGACATGCAAAGCATGCTTTCATACGTGGGAGACGATGAAGATTTCAGTGAGTCGCATGCTACTGAATTCAATAAACCGAACGAAAAACAGGTACTCGATGACGCACGGTGGCCGCAGTTAAGCGCAAACCAGGTTTCGAGACTAGATGCTCTTCAAGCAGAATACAAGAACTCCTCGACTGGATTTTCAGTTGCCTCTAATGGACAAGATGACGCAAACATTCAAAGTATTGCATCCGCGTTTGCCAACGCTCTCAACATTTAATTTACATGCCAAGTCAACGCTTCATGGCAACCCCAGTGTGAATATGTTTCTACAGTACGTAGGTTCATCTGATTTTCTGTGTTATATCCAAAGGGACACAAATTTTCAGAACTGAGTCAGATATACTCTTGAGTCTCCAGTTCATCTCAGGCCTGACGTGGTACACTCAAAACACTTTGAAGTTCGAGATTCTTACTTTTCTTGCGAGCAAGCCTTTTGTACACAGCAAATATTGTGCTGCAACACGCAAACATGGCCAGAGGAAGTCATTGCTTCTGTCGATGATGTACAATTTAATTTTCAGGGAAAGTTTATAAGACCCACATCTCTTTTCATCTTTTCTGCATTATCTGGATGTTAATGCCAGAGGAGAATCTTCTATTCGAGATGAAAATTCTAATATGAATGTTCTCATGCCGTGAGAATTCGAAAGAGATGTCTATTTTTCTTTTGAAGTGAACACTGTATTACATCGGTATATGAGAGTTTGGTTGAATTGAAAGTTCCATCATATTGAATTCAATGAGTTACAAAATAAATTAATTATTCTTGGTGTATATCTCCCGCATCATTTTTAAAGAAAATGAATATTCGAGAACGAAGCGCATAATTTGCATGAACCCCGGGAATTCAAAATGCCATGAGGGAGGTAAGTTCGGTTTCCTCCTTAGTATTACCACCAAATTTCTCCCAAGCATATACGTCCATTTCATTCGATACAACAAAATTGCGTACATCTAAATCGGAGTACTCGGTAATGGGGCTGTGAAGGAAGTCCAGCAGTTCCGCGGCCAGATCGGGCATAGAGCTAGAGAATTTCGAGAAGTAGTCTGTTTCACTAGCAGAGCTGTTGCTAAACCTATCGAATGTGCATTGAGTCGGCGAAATACAATTTTCAGTCTGTGTCATGAAATTATCAACAGTTTCATTAAAAATTGGAGGGGTGAGCACCTGGGCTGGCTGTGAAACGGTTCTTCTCATCTTTCTGGATGGATGTTTTGCAATAATACCGGGAACAGAACTACTCTGGTAAGCAGGCATAGTTTTTCGGGTAAGTAATGCCCCCGCTGAATGTGTGCGCCTGTGCTTTGGTGAGCTGAGCAGTTTAGTATGGCTCCAACAGTGTGGATACTGTGGCTTTCTCATTGCAAGAAACTGCTGCCAGCTATACATTTGACACAGGGAGCATTGTCTTGGTGGGTGAAAGCAGAATGCTTGTGAAAGGTCAAAGAAGTCTTGCAGCAGTATCAGCTGTTGGGACGTGAAGGTGCTGGTGGGACATTGGCTAGAGTAGTCGTCATCAAAAAAACCGAAATCAAAGATGGGGTTGCCGTCATGCATTGCGGCCTGAACATCATACGTAGCAAGGCTTTCTCTGAGAAGCTCATCTTCCACACAGCCTTGGATAAAGGGGGCATGATCAGGTTCAGACATTGGCGAGATACTTTCTTCTTGAAAAGGCGAATTTAAAATCCCACAAGAAACGCCCGAAGGATCCGATGACAGGGAATTAGCGTCTGTTTCGGTCTTGACTGGACTCAAATCAACGAAGACGAAATCTTTGCGCTCACCTGACTTCCCCTTAGGTCTTCTAGCTGGTGCACGTCTGGTCATAAATTTCATTCCAGCAGCAGAGATTCTTAAAGAGTTATTTAAGCATTCTTTGGAAGAGTCCGAGTCTAAAGATCCACTGCTCCCAGTTGAAGCAGATCTTCTGACTCTCCACAATTTTTTGCCGTTTGCAGGTGGTAAAACTTGCATTTCTACCCAGTTAGTAATATTCTCAAAATATTTAAAGTAAAACGAATGATCATACTGTTATGATTATCTGGATCTTTGTTTTTGATAAGATTCGGATTTAAGATGAGAAAATTTGGGGAACAGGTTGATTGGCATCTGATCATACTTATAAATCCAGAGGGCGGGGGCAAAGACATAATTAATGAGGGGTCAAATCTTGCTAGGAATGACTTTCTAACATAGACACATTCCAGACAACGCTGTTCCCTTCACACGGTCATGTAGGTTCCGGAGATGATATCCGGCTGAGCGCGTCATGCTGCAAGTGGTTATGAGCCTTTGGACGCTGCCTCTTGCATACCGTTTACCCCAGATTTTTACTCATACCATGGAGTCTAGCTTTGTTCAAATAAGCAATATTTCGATAAATGTATCAGGCTTATGACTTGATGTTTATCCACTACTTTCTTATTTGGTCGAGTTTTGAGAAGCCAACGAGCCATTACACCTCCATGTTAAATTCTAAAAGTAAAATGGTCTTCATCGAGACCTTGCAAGATTGCGGCAGATCTGAAAGACCCGCACAGTTTCAACTTACAAATGGCGGAGAAAATTTAGATTTGCCTGTTCGGGACAAGTAGTTGCGTCTATTGAAAGCAATACGCACTCTCGAGGACAAGTTAGGCAATCACCGTGGAAGGCCTGCGCAGTGGCCCGCGAGTAAAACGGACCCCGCATTCTTCGTGATTGCCCCAAAGAAGGATGTTAATGGGCACCAAGAAGTACCTCGGTTACGTCATCAATCTCGGATCATGCCGCCATCTCGAGAATTGGAGGCCAGTCATTGGATAACCCCGCATTTTCGACAAGTTTCGACACCTTGTGTACATTCTTTTGGTTTACTGGTAGGTTATCAAGAATATTTAATAAATTGTGTCGACAAGGCTAATAGTTTTTGTCTCAGAACGAAAAGGAGACAAATAGTGAATGCGAAAGCGGTGAAGACTTATACGATAAGTACGAACGAGATCAGCCTAATTGGGAGAAGTTCTGCATCCATTATTCAAGCGCAGGAATGTTGATATGATACAACTCCGCAAGGCGCATGAGAACAGAGGAGAATGTTGGTGTAGACCATGGCCGTGCGTGGTTGAGGCTTCAAAGGCGCAAATTCTGCACAGTTGTGAGGCCGACTTTGTAGCCACGATCGGCTCTCACGTTCACGATCACGATTTATTCAACACATGAGACTCCCATTATTATTGAAACTCGTGACTCAAATCCTCATCATTTCTAACTAAGCTGGAGAAACGAGATTTGGTCGTTGGCAAAATTCATTGTCAGTCTCATTGACTCCATTCTTCGGAAATCAAATCGGGTAATCGCGCTCGGCCGCTTTGGAGTGCAGGAATGCGTCCGGTTTCTCCACTTGTAAAGATGCAGTGGGGCAGATCGCGAGCGGCTTGGTCGGACCCCGGATGGCACCAACATCAGACTCAGGTAGAAGTGAGATTGCAATTCAAATCTCGAGGCATTCTGTGGTTTGATGAAGACAAGAGCTCTAAGCTAAATAAAATTTGTCATGAAGAAGATAAAATCTAAAGATCTCATTATACGTATAAATTAATTATGGCGAATTGATTGCTTGAGAAGACAAATCATCAGTAAAGAACTGAAAATACTACCGGAAAATGTCTTGCGCACTCTAAATCTACATTCTCCGAAATCTTCTTCACAATAGTGCATTGCAAGAAGAGACAACTTCTTCAAGATAAAAGTACTCGAGCAATCGTTTCTTCTTTGTTATGTGCCTGCCTGAAAAAAGACGGATAAACAGTCCTGGGATGCAGCAAACAGCGCCACTTCAACGTAGCATTCTCCCTATATCTTCGAATTTTAATTTCCATCACGCGTTAGTATCGCTCAGTTGTAGATAAGTAAGAAGGTCAACAGTCTGTTATGGAAGACCAATCTCCGAAGGGTCCGCAAAACGTACAAATTTCCGTCACCTCTTATACTCGGACCAGCATTTGCCTCGAAATCTTGAAGTTCATGTAGTATCTGTATATTTGCAAGCAATCTCTATGGCAGCATTACAATAGACTATTCTTATTTCTGATGCTGCTTCTCTACACAAATGATCGATGCTCTTATGTTGGGTCTGGCGTTCTTAAGATTTACTCAATCCGATTTTGTTGCTTCGAGGGTTTGAGGTTCTTCAGCTTCATGCTTTTGTGCAAGCTTTCTCGCAAGTCTAGCTTTTGCCTCCGGTGTATAGTCTAAAGTTCTTGTATCTAAATGTTTTATTTCGAGACCAATATTCTCTCTTCGCCTTCTTTCTACTTCCTCCGGTGAGCGAGGCTCATACTTTATAAATTGAAAGTCTTTCGCGGTTTGCCAGAATCCAAGAATTCCAACGCCAACCGCAATGGTGCTGACGACAACTTTATGGGAGAATGGTGAGCCTTTAGGAAGATTGGACATTGTGCTAATCAGTGACTTGAACGCGGCAGGAGATCGTTGAATGCAGATGTGTCGCGTCCCGGTCGTCAGAATGTTTCTTAAAACTTCCGAATCAGAGGGGTGCGCGCTTCCGCAAATACTAGACCTCCGGCAATACAATGTTTTGCTTCTTTTTCAACTATTTGAATAAATAAACTTTGAGTAAATTAATATTGAATTAAAATGCTAAAAAAAAGCGTAATTCCTTGAATTTATCCGTTCCCGTGCAGGATGAACTGCCGCTTTGTTCCCTCCGCATTTGTGCCTTCAGGAACACCGAAGGGGGAAATATACTCATTGAGCTTCAATGCTATTCCTTTCGCCTTCTTGTTATCTAAAGCGTAGAGCCTCGAGTGTTGTGAGAGGCTGCCTCTTACCCGTAAAATGCATTTGCATTTCCCGGATGGCTGGGCTCTGAAATCCATCAAGTCATTTTAGATTCGTTCGTGTTTCCTCATAGACTTCATAGGATGAGCTAATTCGGACGTTTTGATCCATGGGACGCGCCACTTATCTTCCACAATGGGATGTTTTCCTTCTGCTGTGTTTCATAGCGACTGCATTCCCACACCAGATAACGTGTCAATCTGAGACACTCTTTCCTCCTTTGTCGTTGATTTGGAGTCCAATTCAATGTGTTAAAACTGAGGCTAAAAAGAAATAAATCGTTCATATCCTAAAGAGTCGAAATGGATGTTGTTCAAAATTTTGATCAGGTTGCGCGATTCCACACAAAGTAAAACGAGGTTGACTTTGAATTGAAAGTTAAAAATTCACAAATAAGAATTCATCTTGATAGTAATCTCGAACTTGAGATTCTAAATCGAGAAGAAGTGCTCTGAATGCAAATATCTGAAATGTGGAAGAGGCTGAGAGAATTCGGTTAACGCGCGACCTTCCCCTCAAAGTTACCCCAAAATTGATTAGCGAGCTGACCATTCTATCTCGCGCAACAATGGCAGCATTACCCAAAAGAATTATAAAGGAAACAGAAAGATTGGTTCTGGATCCAGTTCCTGGTATCACAGCGGTTCCATCAGAAGAAAATTTACGTTATTTCGAAGTCACAATTGATGGTCCGTCGTCGTCTCCTTACGCTGAGGGGCAGTTCCAGTTGGAGTTGTACTTGCCAGACGATTACCCGATGTGTGCCCCAAAAGTCCGCTTTTTGACGAAGATTTACCATCCTAATATTGATAAACTTGGCAGAATTTGTCTCGATGTATTAAAGAATAATTGGTCGCCAGCATTGCAAATTCGTACCATTTTGTTAAGTATCCAGGCTCTTCTTGGTGCCCCAAACCCTGACGACCCTTTGGCAAATGATGTAGCTCAAGAATGGAAAGCAGATGAACCAAGAGCTATTGCTGTTGCCAAGGAATGGACGGAGAAGTATGCCACTAAGAAAGCTTGATGACGAAATTATGTATACATGAAGAGGAAATTATAGGATTTAGAGTTCCGCGATCACTCGGCAATTTTATTTGAAGCAGGCCGAGTTAATGAAAGTCAATCTAAGAATACCTGTTTTTGGCAACATGTTTCAGAAAGGCGTCTAACATTAAATAGAGGTTGCATGGAACAAAGTCGTAAGTGCATAAGGTGACAAATTAACTCATTCATCGCTCTAGCAATATCGTGTAGCAATTCAGGAGTTCAGACTGATACGAAATACAACTTTTCTAATTTGAGCTCGTATTAATCTCTTGAGTAACATTTCCTATGGCCATTTTTCTGTTCACTCGAAACCAATCCCTTCTTTAGACAGAGTTTCTGCCTCGGATATATTTTAATTTAGAGACCGTATAAATGACCTTGTTTCAATTTTTATGCTAACAAATCTGTGGTAAAGGCTCACCGAGACTGGCACCCATCGCATGCTAAAGTTCAACAAGCGCCTATGGATCAAGGATCACGGCGTAAACCTCAAGCTTCTGAGGGTTTGTTCAGAAAACAGACTTTTAAATCTTAGTTTTGGCGTTAAAGTGAAGAAATTCTTTTTAGTCTGTCTTGCCAATCTGAAGGTATACTTGAGCCCGATTCTGAGCTTTTATTTGTGAGTCCACCCAAAAAATGTCAGATGCTTTTTGTCCAGCAGTGTCTCTCTCGCACGAAAAGAAATACTGCGGCTCTTTTCCTCTTGTTACGGGGAAATGCGGGAGATGACTGACGTATGCTAACTGCTTCCGTTAATATGAATAGATCAAAAGAAAATATACGTACAATAAGCGCGAATTCAAGGCCATATATATATCGGAGAAACCTCCCGATGACATCTTTAATGTTCTAGTTACAAGGTGCGAGTCAACTTTAACAAAGACAAGGGCTCATTTCCTCCCGCTCAGATTAAGGCTCTGACCATGGCCAGTCGAAGTCGGACGACTTAGAGCAGCACTAAGGAGATAGCAATACCTTTTACATTTCACCTGAAGAAACTAATCAGAGCTTCAACTGTAGAGGAAGACTTTAAATTTCGTTGGCCTACGATGTTTCTTCATTTTGTCCCCGAAACGCTATCTCGGCTCGGCTGACGCGCATGTTCCGGGTCGCGTCTGTCTTGATTGCAACCTGCAGTCTATTTTCTGGTGCAGGTCATCTCGATGACACGCGCGCACAGCCGAAGTCGTAAAAAGAAACCGCATTCTGTATTTTGGTGATAGTGTCATCAGAAATTGAAGTAAGAGACAAAAATTAGTGACTACTAACACTTTTATGAACTGCCACTTTTTCTGAGCTGTTTTTGGCCTCCACATTGTACGTGGTGCGAGTACTTGCGTATTCGCCAGGTAAAGCTATTACGTGTCACCCCTTTCTCTGCAGTTTACACATAAAAGTACTTGTTCAGACAGTATTTCGAGTAAAATTGATGTGATGAATAAGAAACGTTTTAAACTCATTTGAAAAACAACTTCAGATCGTCGAAAGGTCCAATAAAACTTAAAGCATTCAAAAATAAGCTAACAATGGAGAATTCTCATAACCTTTTTTTCGCGTTTGGGTTACTAATGGGCCGCGTCCCGGTTCGGGCCTTCCCTGCCCTCTGAATATTTAGAACTTAAGCCTCTCTACGCAATTTTGGCGCTCCGAAAACAACGCCCAATCTTTTTCACTCGTTATACATAGACAACCTTTATCAACAAGCATTTCGGACTCGGCAAATCTGCATTTTAGCTGTTGCGGCCCTCATAGATATTCACATTCAACTTTTGCTTTAAAACGACTGGCCGATGGATTCGTTTACGTATCCAAAAAGTCCCTTCATGGACAATGCTTCAGGCACATTTTCCGAACGTTCTGAGGGCGAAAGTTCCGCCAATAGTATCATGAATACTCCAAACCTCAATAAGGCCACGAGACCTACCCTTCAATTCCAGTTACCGGACTCGGGCCTGATGAACACCCACTCGCCGTTCAACGATGCCAATGCTGCGCTGTTTCCTGGAACCCCAGTGACCGAAATGTTCCCATCTGAACGAGAGCCAACAGCTATGCGGAGACATAGATGGGGAACTACCAGGACGAAAACGGGTCGTCCTCAGGGGGAGAATTTGAATCGGTCGAAAACTTTGAGGAATCTCTTCAAGAGAAATGCTTCGACTCGAGAGAGGGAAAACTTGGGCCAAAATGACCCCGCTGCAAATCTTGGCAATGATTCTGATGAATCAGTCACGGTGGGAGCAAATTCATCACGCGGCGAAGGGCTCGATGAGTCGAAGCAGGCTGTCGAAACCGATCCTAAGGACAGAAGGCACGAGAAGAGAACAATCGTGTTTAATCGCAATCTCCCTGAATACTTACTAGATCCTGAATCTGGGCTTCCGCTTACCTCGTATCCCCGAAATAAGATCAAGACTGCGAAGTATACCGCCCTCACGTTTTTTCCCAAGACAATATGGAATCAGTTCTCTCGTGATATTGCCAACAACTATTTTTTGTTTCTCATTATTCTCGGAATCTTCCCTATATTCGGAGTACCCTCCCCAGTATTAGCTGCAGTGCCGCTTATTGTTATTGTTTGCATCACCGCCCTCAAGGATTCTGTTGAAGATTCGCAAAGAACCGCATCCGATATGGAGGTTAATAATCAGCTGACGCATATGCTTTCGCAGCTTCGAGACAGTGATCTGGGCTACGTATATCTCAATCGAAATGTCGACGACGAAAGTATATCAATCTGGAGACGGTTCAAAAAATGGAATACTAAACTTCTTTTCTCATTTCTACGAGGCGTGAAGCGCAACGCGACAAAAGAAGGTCGTGCTGCCAAAGCACGGGAAGCTTCACAGGAAATCGAACCGGAAACCCTGCGAAAGAGTTTCGACAGTTTGGCGGAATTCAAACGGCAGTCTGTGGGACCGACTGGAATGAATATAATGGGGAGAAAATCCATGCTGACAATGCGATCTTCCATGCATGAGCGAGAAAAGACACTTGGATTTCTGAAGAAAACTTGGAAGGAGGTTAAAGTAGGCGACATTCTTCGAATTCATAATAATGAGGAAGTTCCGGCTGATTTGATGATTCTTTCTTCTAGTGACGAAGATAATTGCTGTTTTGTGGAGACGAAAAATTTGGACGGAGAAACCAACCTCAAAATAAAACAGGCACTCCTCTTCTCGACTGATCCCAGGAAAGTCAAGCGAGCGGACGATTTTATCGATATGAACTTCGAGATTGAAAGCGAAGGCCCTCAACCAAATCTCTATTCTTACGAAGGTGCGGTCATCTACGAAAAGGACGGCGAGGTCAAAAAAGAGTCCGCCACGATAAATAACTTGATCTTGAGAGGATGCAACCTTCGAAATACAAGGTGGATCATCGGAGTGGTAGTGTTCACCGGAGATGAGACCAAGATTATGTTGAACGCAGGCCTTACTCCATCGAAGAAATCTCGCATATCAAGAGAGTTGAATTACTACGTCATCATCAATTTTGTCATATTGTTCATCATGTGCTTTGTCACAGGTCTCGCTAGTGGCCTTTACTATCGTGAAACAAACACCTCACGAGATTACTTTGAATTCGGTACCATTGCGGGGACTCCGTTCAAAAACGGATTGGCCAATTTTTTCGTTGCCGTCATTTTATACCAATCATTGGTGCCCATCTCGCTTTACATTACCATCGAGATCATTAAATCATTACAGGCCTATTTTATATATTCTGATTTGGGCTTGTATTACGACAAACTAGACTACCCATGTACCCCAAGATCCTGGGGTATTTCTGATGACTTGGGTCAAGTGGAATACATCTTTAGTGACAAGACGGGAACCCTCACGCAAAACCTCATGGAATTTAGGAAATGTACGATAAATGGTGTGTCCTATGGCCGTGCTTATACCGAGGCATTGGCAGGTCTCCGAAGGCGTCTTGGTTTTGACGTGGACGAAGAATCCAGAATTGAGAAAGAAGCCATTGCCAAGGATCGTGAGGAGATGCTTGACAATTTGCGGTCGATCTCTCAAAATATTTACGACGCCGATGGCTCTTTAGTCTCCAAAGAATTGGTGCGAGATCTCAAAGGAGCTGCTGGAGAATTTCAAAAAGCCTGTGACGAGGAATTTTTTCTTGCGTTGGCCTTATGTCACTCTGTGTTGGTAGAAGAGGATCCGAAAGATGCGAAGAAACAACTTTTGAAGGCCCAGTCCCCAGATGAAGCAGCCTTGGTTGGAACTGCTCGCTCCCTTGGTTTTGCTTTCACTGACAAAACCAAACGAGGATATATCGTGAGAGTGCAAGGCCAGAAGCGAGAGTACCAAGTATTGAACACACTCGAGTTCAATTCGACAAGAAAGAGGATGAGTGCAATCGTGAAATTTCCAAGCGACAAACCTGACGAAGATCCCAAGATTATACTTTATTGCAAGGGTGCAGACTCAATTATTTATTCAAGACTTTCTAAGACCAACAACAAGGCAGCTTTACTAGATGCCACATCCCTGCACTTGGAAGACTATGCAACAGAAGGTTTGAGAACTTTATGCATTGCCAAAAGGGAACTTTCGTGGTTGGATTACCAGGCCTGGAACAAGAGGTATTTGGAGGCATCGTCGTCTTTATCCGATCGTGACGCTAAGGTCGAAGCCGCGGCGGACTCAATAGAAAGAGAGTTGGTTTTATTGGGAGGCACAGCCATTGAAGACAGATTACAGGATGGCGTTCCTGAATCCATTGCCATTCTTGGAAATGCGGGAATCAAATTGTGGGTATTGACTGGTGACAAAGTTGAGACAGCTATCAACATTGGGTTCTCGTGTAATTTGCTCGGTAATGACATGGACCTATTGGTTTTGAAGACTGAAATTCTGGAAGAGGATGCCATAAAGCATAATATTGGGGTCAAGGATGACCAAGAGACCATAATCGAAAAGCTCATCGACGGGTACTTAGAACAACATTTCTCGATGGCAGGATCATATGAAGAATTAGAATTGGCTAGAGAAGACCACTCGGCACCCAATGAAAAGTATGGAGTTGTTATCGATGGTGATGCATTGAAATTAGCTCTCGGCCAAGCAGAGATCCAGCGGAAATTTCTTCTTCTTTGTAAGCAGTGCCGTGCGGTCCTTTGTTGCCGGGTCTCTCCTGCTCAAAAAGCTGCCGTTGTAAAGATGGTGAAAGACACGTTAGACGTAATGACATTGGCCATCGGAGACGGATCGAACGATGTTGCAATGATCCAGGCGGCCGATGTCGGTGTTGGGATTACCGGTGAGGAAGGTCGCCAAGCAGCCATGTCCTCCGACTACGCAATAGGTCAGTTCAGGTTCTTGACCAGGCTTCTTTTGACGCATGGAAGGTGGTCTTACAAGAGATTTGCAGAGATGATACCCAGTTTCTTCTTCAAGAACATCAACTACACGCTTGCATTGTTCTGGTACAGTATTTTCAACAACTTTGACGGTTCATACTTGTTTGAGTTCACTTACATCATGTTTTACAACTTGGCTTTCACTTCGTTACCGGTCATATTTCTTGCTGTTTTCGATCAAGATGTGAGTGCTAAGGTGTCAATGGTCGTGCCGGAACTTTATCGTGCTGGAATCATGCGAACTGAGTTCACAGAAAAAGCGTTCTGGATTTACGCCTTTGATGGTCTTTATCAATCATTTGTATCATTCTTCTTTCCTTACTGGGCCTATTGCAGGACCTTCCAATTGGCAAGCGGCTTAGGCGCGGATCACAGGTTTTATGTTGGAGTATTGGTAACCTGCATATCTTGTATGAGTGCCAATCTGTACGTGTGGATGCATCAGTACCGATGGGATTATCTTTCTTTTCTCGCTCACGTGTTCTCCACCTTGATCATTTTCGCTTGGACGGGTATTTGGACTGCAGGGACGTGGTCTCTGGAGTTCTACCAGGTTGCGAGAATCATGTTCGGGCTGGCGATGTTTTGGGCCTGTCTCTGTGTGGGTCTCATTGCTTGCCTTTTACCTCGTGCAATCTATGACATTATTCAGAAGTTTTACTTCCCCAAGGACTCCGATATTATTCGGGAATGCGTGCAAAATGGCATGTACGATAAGTACCCAGAAAACTTCGATCCCACTGATCCAAAGCGTGTGAATATTGAAGACAAAGATAAGTTCGAGAAAGAAACAACTTTAGTCGGTTCCAGCTCATCACCCTCTGTGAAGGCCCGCAATAAACCTGCTCGGTCTGACAGATACCTAAATCAGGCCGGTGCAACTGAGTCTTACTATGACAACACTTCCATCATTGACACGTACAATAATCAACGGTGGAGTGCCGCGCCATTTTCAAAAAGCGATGATTTGGAGGAGATCATTTTAGAGGATTTGGAGCCTAGGACAGAGAATAGTCTCAAACGCGTCTCGGGGATACGAACGTCGCTTGACTTTAGTCAATTGAGCACCGTTGAATCTTTGAAGGAAGCGAGAGCTGTCGAGAGAAGAAATTGATGATGGGCGATATACTGTTTATACTTTTTTGTCTCAAAACAATCATGTTTATAGAAAAAAGGGCACCAAGCAAGTTTGAGCGATATGGATGTTTCCCTTATAGAATTGGATTTCTCAGAAGCCAGTCCTGATGAACACAATGAAGCATTCATCGAAAGCAAGCTTTGTTGATAATAAGCGAATCAGTTCAAGAAGCTTATACAGCACATTTGTAGAAATAGAAGTGTCACGCGACCTCTCAATTTTTATGTCAAATGACTGAACCTGACCATCATGTTTCCTTGCCTCGTTACATATTCTGCTCACTTATAAGTCAGACATAAAAGACTACAGGATTACATACTCGGTTTTTTGAGCTAGAGTTGATGAACTTAATGAAACATATGTTGGGAGCACATTGTCGAAAATTATCAAATTACGAGCTCGCAAACTACGCGTCTGCGGCCATCAGCGAAAGGGGTAGAATGAGCAGAATCAGACGCGCAACCTGCCATTGCGCAGGGCATTGCTCGAACCTCTGAAATCTGTGCACAGCACAAAAAAGAAATGACGCGTCGAAAAAGAAACTCTGGCAAGTGGGCGATTTGGAGATGTGGCGGACAACTTAGGCAAAGAAGATATGAAAACAAGAGATGAAAACATAAGGAAACGAATAAATTGCATGCTTATCGTGCGAACGCCCGACATTTTCGTTTCGGATACGGCACGGTGTTCAATCCCAGGAACACTCTGGACCGCGAATAGGGCTTGAGTGCATGAAAACCGCGCCGAGCACTGACTCTAGCCAATAGAAATGCGAGATTGCTCCCGACATTTGCCGGGTCACGTGTTTCCGGACAGCGCCCAGGGCCATTGAGAAGCGCGCCCTTAGGGCCAATTGAAAATTTTCCACCGCCGATTCGATCGAAAATGTCGCGAATTCAAAAAAAAACCGCGAAAAAAAAAAAGAAAAAGTAGACGCCCACGTATATAAACGAAACGAATTCCGTGCGGGCCCGCGCACTTTTTTACACCTGTAGGATTTCTTCTCCGTAATTATTCACATACACAATGGCTGACAACTCCTTTTTGATCGACTTTATGATGGGCGGTGTTTCCGCCGCCGTCTCTAAGACTGCTGCTGCTCCAATTGAGAGAGTTAAGTTGTTGATCCAGAACCAGGACGAGATGATCAAGCAGGGTCGTTTGGCCAAGAAGTACGACGGTATTGCCGAGTGCTTCAAGAGAACCGCCGCTGAGGAGGGTATGGTCTCTTTCTGGAGAGGTAACACTGCCAACGTCGTCAGATACTTCCCTACCCAGGCCTTGAACTTCGCCTTCAAGGACAAGTTCAAGAAGATGTTCGGTTTCAAGAAGGACGAGTCTTACGCTAAGTGGTTCGCCGGTAACTTGGCCTCCGGTGGTTTGGCTGGTGCCACCTCCTTGGCTTTCGTCTACTCTTTGGACTACGCCAGAACCAGATTGGCCAACGACGCCAAGTCCACTAAGGGTGGTGAGGGCAGACAGTTCAACGGTTTGTTGGACGTCTACAAGAAGACCTTGGCCTCTGACGGTATTGCCGGTTTGTACAGAGGTTTCGGTCCATCTGTTATTGGTATTGTTGTCTACAGAGGTTTGTACTTCGGTTTGTACGACTCCTTGAAGCCTGTTGTTTTGGTTGGTCCTTTGGAGGGCTCTTTCTTGGCCTCGTTCTTGTTGGGTTGGACTGTTACCACTGGTGCCTCCACTGCTTCTTACCCATTGGACACTGTTAGAAGAAGAATGATGATGACCTCTGGTCAGGCCGTCAAGTACGACGGTGCTTTCGACTGCTTCAAGAAGGTTGTCGCCGCCGAGGGTGTCTCCTCCTTGTTCAAGGGTTGCGGTGCTAACATCTTGAGAGGTGTTGCCGGTGCTGGTGTCATCTCCATGTACGACCAGTTGCAGGTCATCATCTTCGGTAAGAAGTTCTAAGTTTAGCAAGATCTAGCTTGTATATATTTATACTCCAAGATTAACTCATCTTGTTAATTTATGCCTATATTTTAATCTATTCGACTCGAAACGAGCATTGCATTCACGAGTGATTACTTTCGTCTCCAGATCTCCCATGGCTTTCAAGCCTTTGTGCTCACATTATCCGGCGAAATTGGCAGCTTCTGATTCGTCTGTTTTTCAGAGGACAGCGCGTCGCGGCTCATGACCAATGGGGTTGCTAAAAAACATTGGCCAAAGAGAAATGTCGCTTACTAGTAGTTTCCTACGATTTTTAAGAAATGAAATGAAGATTTTGTAGAATTTATTGAAAGATAGAGAGATTGATACTCGCAGACATTACACAACTCGCCAATCCAAATGATGTACCAAAATCTGCTTGCTGACACGTGATCGCATGGCATACACCACCTCTAGAGAATGCCACGGTCATAAAACGTCGATCGATCGTTGCCAGCCAACAGCTTTTGATATCCCCCAAGATTTGGATCCAGAAATTGAGTTCACGTCTGCATAGATTTTTCACTATGATTTTATCTTTTTTCGAAGTTCAAGTACAATAAATCGTATTCGCCCTTCAAGTCGTAGACTGCCTTCTCCTGCTTGACGTAGCCCAACTTCGACAAGGTCTTCTCGCAATCGGCCAATTTTGTAAAATGATTCTGAGATTTACGGCTGCACTCGCACAGTTGATCACTGAACAAAGTCATGGAAAATTTCCCGGGCTCGAAGATCCCCAACACTCTTTTCAACACGTTGACGATGTCGACGCGTTTGCACAGCGAGAACGGGTAGTTTGTCTCGAATGAAGCATACGACCACCCTGCTTCCGGAGTAATGTGAAGGGTATAGTAATAGCCCTCAGCACCTTGGCTGACCGAATTGGAGGAAAACCCACATGGCGTGAATGAAAAAGCGTCGTGAATAAATTTGATACCAGGTTCATTCTTGGTAAGATAGCCTTCGTCCTCAGACAATTCCATGTTGTCACTCAACTGAGGCGACGGAATCGAATCGTTGCCCATCATACCAGATACTCTAGACAAGCGTGTATCGCCCGCGTCAGAGTCAGAGTCGCAGTCGGGCTTGAAAATTGCATCCAACGTGGAACTGGCCATAGTCTGAAGCCCGAGTTCGTGACCTAAATCAAGATCTTCCTCTTCATCGCCATTCTGCGCAGTTGGAACTTCACCTGGTTTACGCTCAGTGACCCATTGTTTGGTTTTCACGGGGTCCAAGCGCGTCATCAAGATTTCGAATGTCTGGTCATGACCGCGGGCCTGCTTGACCGGCTGGCCGCATCCACCCAAATATAAATACCAGTGGTCATTTGAAGTGAAGTCACCCACAACATACAGTTTTCCGCATTCGAAGTGATTGTTGAGCAACTGCACCTCGTTTTTCCAATCGGTGTGGACGTGCAATTGTCTGTCAGGAAACATGAAGCATCTTCTCGAGTAAAACACCTTGTACACATTTCTTGAAGTCAAATCTTTGAAGTTAGAGTCCATGACGAGTTCTTCGCGAGCAGTACGGAAAATCTCGTCAATACAAGCCAAAGTGGTGGTGGTTCCGCAAGTCTTTAAAATGATTTTGTGAGCAAACACAAATAATGAAGACTCCAGCAACAAGTACGCATCTAAGGCAGCAGATGATTTCATGGATAAAATCTTGCAATTGACTAAATCCAAGATTACTTTCCATTTTTCCAAAGGAATGGCTCTCAAACCTTCCTTCGAGATACCCTTTGGAATGTCTTGAGGCGAAGGCCAGAACCAAACTTCGAGAAGCTTTTCCGGTCCCTCGAAAGCAAAGGTAGAATCCAAGTTCGTGGATAACTCATGGTCGACATATGTGTCTTCAGTGTAAGCAGGAGCGACCATTTTTCAGGTGATTTTTCGCGATTTTTTAAATTGGACTTACAATTCCCGAGCGAAGGGAACTGTTTTGTGGTTAAAGAGGTGGATTGAAACTTGCTCTGTTGGGTTTAAAAATGTTAATTTGCTCGCAATGAAACTTGGAAACGAGAAGAGAAGTAGCAAGAAACGTCTCCAAAGTGTTCAAAGAGGGTTATGCAGATGTGATCGGCAAAACAGGAATATATGAAATCTCAAAATCAGCAATGATCGGAGAATTTTTTCACTAAAGGCGGAAGGGGGAGGGTCAACAACCGATAGTGAAATAGGGTGAGTTTTTCAGGATGGCAAAAATTAGCGCAACGGGTCAGGCCGTCAAATAGATTACAACGATTGGGTTGTGTTAGCCAGGCTCAAGAATCTTGTTTGGGATAAAGTCTGATCGTGAGGGTTTCTTAGGCATAAACCGCTAGATCTTCGAGGTTGTGAATGTTCGACTAAGGCACTGGATGATCTAGTGAATTATCCTGCCTTTGTTGATGATTAGTGAAAAATACGGATCTGAACACAAGTCTTGATGATCCTTATGCTTTCGCTCTTGGATTTTTTTGCAAATTATTTTCGAAATGCCAGCAGTTCTCTTTATTTATGAGCACTTGTCGTAGATCAATGTGAAAAAGAGAGAGAGAAAAGTTTCAGAAAAACCTCAAAATCAGAGGTCACGAGCGCATGCGGGGCTCAGTTTGCGCTGCCTGCAAAACTCAAGCTACTCGAATCTAACAGCATGAAAAACCAGTGGTATCTTCATATATACATTATCGAAAATTCTAGATTTGAATAATTACTAATTTATCAATTTCATTTTAATTATGAGTCAAGACACGGCGCACTCCATTATGCAAATTTGCACTGCTCTCGCTAGTGAAAAATTTTAGGGGCGGGTTCTGAGTCATGACTTGGCAAATCGCTCACTGGCGGCGCCTGAAAAAAAAAAAATGCGAGATGCGCAATCTCAAAGCGGCTGGTGCATTAAGGTACTGAGCTTTCAATTGGGAGCAAAAAACTTTTGGATTTGTGCGGTCGCGCATTCAAGGGCAAGGGACCCACAACAAGATTGTAGATTGCTGTTTGCAGCTTCCCTTATATTCGCACAATATTCAAAACCTCATGATGCAAAACCTAAGCGGTGTTATAACTATTTTCCTCAGAATTAAGATTGTTGAGTGAGGTATCGATGTGAAATGACCAGATATACAATAACCACATACGGAGTAACCAATTCGACGTTTCGATCTAAAGTCTGGCCACTTCTCTTCGTCTACCAGGCTTTTGCGTCCTTCAAATAATACAAGCATTGAGTCTTCTTCGAGCAGTTTTTTTTTTGTAGAATCAGAGCAATGTATGTATCGAGTTTATACCGAGAGATTGCGACTTCTCTCCGGGCACGGTAGAAGTTGAAGAAAAATTCTAATTGACGGCCATCTTCGATAAAATAAAAACTGACTTTTGAATTTTTTTTCCTCGTGTTATGCTGCTTTTTTCATTCATCTTGAATATTTAAACTGTTTTCTGAGAAGTTTAAGAAATTGCACAATAGCTTTCTTTTTCGGACAGAATTAGCAACTAAGTTAACGACACATTTAGTGTGAAAAAAAACTTCATGATGTCGCCAAAAGAGCAGAATACAAAACGGGAATTGAAAGCGCTTCAAAATTTAATGTCATTCCAAAAGAAAAATAAAACCCCAAGTTCCAATAGCTGCTCTGTCAATTTAGCCCACATGGGCCGCGCGAAATTACGTAATCGGCTGCACTGGTTGCTTTTTCTGCATGCGCGTCTTGCCCATTGGGTACGCGGATCAAAATTCACGCGATGATAAACAGTTTTTAGTATGTCGCTCATATTGATCCTGCGAAAAATCTATGGCCTTTCGGATGATATAAAAAGGCGTGGTATAAATCTATCGGGTGAAGTCCCATCACTTTCTTTTCCAGGACTTTTTCCCTCCAAAATTCACAAATCGCTCCAATCCATAACTTCAAAGCCTATATTTATTAAGAATGTCGCTTTTCGCATTTGATGAAGACGAGCTCTCCTCAGGATTTGCTTCTGCATCCATGAGCACTCCGTCCCCTCTTCCTGCCCCTCTCGAATCTCCAGTTCCATCGAATGGACGTGCGATTGATATTCCGTCTAGATCAATTCGGAGAAGGTCATCCGTCTACAGCAGGGTCTCTATTAAGTCATCCAGTGGTCGCGGAATCCCCATCCCGCTGGATTTTGGCACCATTCCCTTGGCACCTAATAATGGGGAAGATGTCGTTGTAATCAAGAAAACGTTGGCAGACTTCAAACCGCTTAAAGTTTTGGGCCAAGGTGCATACGGAAAGGTACACTTGGTGCAAGATAGAGTCGACGGCAAACTTTACGCCCAGAAGCAAATCAGAAAGCCCCAAATTGACATTCTTGAGTCAAATCCCTCGGTCGACTTACCGGAGGGATTTCTTGAACTGTACAAGAATGCCCTGTTGAACACAAAAAGTGCGGCCAACACTATTTACCGGACCATTGCTGAGAGACATATCCTCAGTGAAATAACTCACCATCCCAACATTGTCAAGTTATTTTATGCCTTGCAGGACGAAGACAAGTTCTATCTTCTTCTCGAATACATTCCTGGAGGAGAGCTTTTCCATCATCTAACAACTAATAATTCATTGGGGAATGTCTTTCTAGAGGATCATGTGGCCTTCTACGGAGCTCAGATGGCGTTGGGGCTCAGACACCTCCATCTGTTGGGAATTGTATACCGTGATTTGAAGCCCGAAAATTGTCTTTTGAGTGCAAAAGGGCATTTAATTCTCACTGATTTTGGGCTCTCCAAAAACATCGGTACCGACGCTGATTGCCGCTCCATTATCGGCACTCCCGAATATATGGCACCTGAGATCATCAAGGGCGAACCATATTCTTACCCTGTGGATTGGTGGCTGTTGGGTACTGTGATGTTCGATATGATGACGGGAAAACCTCCCTTCACAGGAAGTGACAACAAATTGATCTTGACCAGGATCGTAAGGTCCAAACAAGTTTACCCCTTTTACGTTTCCATGGATGCCAGAGATCTTCTCAACAAACTTTTGCAAAAGAACGCTAAGAAGAGGTTAGCAGTTGATGAAAAGTGGGAAGTATTCAAGGCTCATAGATTTTTTCGTAAAATCGATTGGATTGCTGTCGAGAAACAGCTCGTTAAGCCTCCTGTTATTCCCAAGATCACCGATCCCGCATTAGCAGAAAACTTTTCTGAGGAGTTTACCGAGATGAAAATCAGTGATTGTAATTTGGGAGCCTCACAATCCGCTGGCGATAATCTTCAATTTCAGGGATTCAGTTATACCGCGAGCAACAGTTTCATCAACAGATACAACCAGCAAATTCCACATATGAACAGCGCACTGGAAGCTGCCGAATAGCTCAGAAACAATATCCGCATGCACTTTATTTATACATCTACCTCATACATCTAATTTATAGATCTCATTTCTACATTTAATTTATACATTCTCGACTAATATCATTTTCCGGTCGCCAATTTCGAGGCACATAGGTCAACATAAGTTTCATTCCGACGGACCAAACTTGATCTTTTCACCTAAAGCACTTAAGAGCCAATATTTTGCATATAGAGGTTTTATGACGAATTGACATGAAAAGTCATGTTCGGTAGGTACACGAGAACTTCTTAAATAAATGTACCGCGCTGGCAATAAAGCATCAGGGAAAATCGATTTCGGCCATTAGTGCAATGGTAAGCTGGGATAGATTTTGGGGCAGAATGCCAAAAAAATATCCACAACATGGAATTGGGGAAAATTCGAAGCCCGACTAAACCAGTTTGCAGCCAGGGTGTCATGACGCGTGGGCTGCGCCTTTCTCGCCTCCAGACATTCGGCCAGTTCCGCATTTAGGGGCCTCGGCTTCGTAGCGGTTTGCGCACGACCCCGCGTATCAACCGTGGCCGCTTCCTTGTGCTAGCAAAGCGTTGTCAACATTTGTCAATTTGCTTTTCACACCAGTAATTACATTAGTTATACTTGCCAAATTCAATCGCCATGGATGAGACTTTGATTTCTACGATCAATAAATTGCAGGATGCGTTGGCGCCCTTGGGAGGCGGCCTGTCGTCACCTGTCGACTTGCCCCAGATTACAGTAGTGGGCTCGCAGTCCAGTGGCAAATCGTCCGTGCTCGAGAACATTGTCGGAAGAGATTTTTTGCCTCGAGGCACCGGTATCGTCACAAGACGTCCCTTGGTATTGCAATTAATCAATAAGCGCCCCGGCGTTAAGAAGCAGGACCAGGATTTGGTAAACTTGCTCAATGATAAGGGAGAGGCATCGGAGAACAACTTGGAGGAGTGGGGTGAGTTTTTGCATTTGCCAAACAAGCGCTTCTACAATTTCGAGGAAATCCGCGAGGAGATCGTGCGTGAGACCGACGCCAAGACCGGAAAGAACTTGGGAATTTCGCCCGTGCCGATCAACTTGAGAATCTACTCGCCCCATGTATTGACGTTGACCTTGGTCGATTTGCCGGGCTTGACGAAAGTGCCAGTGGGAGACCAGCCTAAAGACATCGAGCGCCAGATCAGAGACATGCTCATGAAATATATCACGAAGCCGAATGCAATCATTTTATCGGTTAACGCATCCAACACCGATTTGGCGAACTCCGACGGTTTGAAGTTGGCGCGCGAGGTCGACCCTGAGGGATCGAGAACCATCGGTGTGTTGACAAAGGTCGATTTGATGGACCAGGGAACTGATGTCGTGGACATTTTGGCCGGTAGAGTCATCCCGTTGAGGTTCGGTTACATCCCAGTGATCAACCGTGGTCAGCGAGACATCGAGCAAAAGAAAACAATTAGAGATGCTTTGCGCGACGAGTCCGACTTTTTCGAGAACCATCCTTCTTACAAAGCTAAATCACAGTTTTGCGGCACGCCGTACTTGGCAAAGAAATTGAATGGCATTTTGTTGCACCACATCAAGAGCACTTTGCCTGACATCAAGATGAGAATCGAGCACTCGTTGAAGAAGTACTCACAGGAATTGTCTGTTTTGGGCCCACAGCTCGAAGAAAGCCCGACATCTATTGCGTTGAGTATGATTACAAATTTCTCCAGAGATTACAACGAAATCTTGAATGGTGAGGCCAAGGAATTGTCCTCCCACGAGTTGAGCGGTGGCGCGCGTATATCTTTCGTTTTCCACGAGATCTTTAAGAACGGAATCCAAGCAATTGATCCGTTTGACCAGATCAAGGACGCTGACATTCGCACAATCATGCACAACACTTCGGGTTCAGCCCCATCGTTGTTTGTTGGTACGCAGGCTTTCGAGGTACT
>JAJMGZ010000263.1:0-62125 GCA_030582795.1 Metschnikowia chrysomelidarum | reverse complement strand
GAGTATTTGAACGAGCAACAATCATCGCAAGAGGGGATGGTGGATGAAGCGAGGCGAATAACTCAGTGTCAACTTTTTGTCACTCATTTAAGTCTCCGGAGAAATAAGAGATGCATGCTCGCCTATCAAAAATTAAGATCTCGCAAGATAGATGAATTCTCGTGGCTAAATATAGATCCAGTTTTAAGTGAAGGCGGCACTACGGGCGACTCGAAAAACCTGCAAAGTGAAACCTTTAAGGAGGGCACGACAAGATTAACTATCGAGAATCTAAGTCACAACGAGCAAGAATACTTCAAGAAATATCAGGATTTGCTCCTAGATTTTAAGTCAGGTTTCACAGACATCGATATCTCCGGGGATTTGGAGCCTCCTAGAGATATATTTATAGATGTACGTGTTCTTAAAAACGGGGGTGAGGTCCAGACTGAGTACGGGGTTTTCAATTTGATCAAGGATTCGCAATTCTACGTCCGGAAGTCCGACGTTGACAGATTGATACAACAAGGGTTTTTGGAGGAGATATAGGGACCCGTAAACTATTTAGTCTTTTTATAGAATATATCGATAATTTATTCGCGTCTTAGCTTCGCTAACTCTGCTTTCAACTTCTTCTCACCCGAGGTTGTATTCTTCTTATCCACGCTGACAGGTAGAATCATCATTCTGTCGTCGTTGAAGCGAGAAGTTCCTATGTTATCGTCCATGAGTTTGACCTCCTTTCTCAAGTCTATTGCGATGCTGCTGAGAGCCGAGTAGAATCTTTTGATGTCGTCATCGAACTCCTTCCTTGTCGCCAAAATACCGCGTGAGTCTTTTGAATTCGGATTGAAATGATTATCGAAGATGTCACATAAACCTTCTAGAATGTCGACTATATTCTTATCAATTTCATTTAAAGAGTCTAGTCGTTTCGCTATTATTCCCTGTGCTGGCATTGAGAAATGTGGGTGTGCAACTGAATTATATGAGTGGCACTCGAATTATATGGTTCGCACGCGATCACATTCCCGCAACAACAGGCACACTCCCCGTTCTTTGCAAAAATGCCCATCGACTTGGGCCTCGTTAGGGTCAAAGCATTACTTTCTCATATCGGAAATCCACACGTGAGCTCATATAAATCTATACATATCGCTGGTACAAACGGGAAAGGCTCTACGATAGCATACTTGTCGCTGATCCTCACCCAGTCCAATGTACGCAATGGCCGCTTTACATCGCCACATTTAATGTCTTATAATGATTGCATCTCGATAAACGAACGCACCTATCCCTTGGTTGATTTCGAGAAGGTTCGTAGGTCTGTACTCAAACAAGATTTGAGTCATAATTTGGGATGCACAGAGTTTGAGATTTTGACAGCTACGGCCTTTAAGATATTTGAAATCGAACGCGTTGAGTTGGCATTGATTGAAGTCGGCCTCGGCGGGCGTCTTGATGCCACCAATGCACTCCTTCCTTCTTCGGGTAATGAGTCATCTGGTGGAGTGGTGATTTGTGGAATTACTAAAATCGGGATGGATCATGAGGGCTTCTTAGGCAATTCCATATCGGCCATCGCCAAGGAAAAAGCAGGCATAATAAAAAGCTCAATTCCAGTGGTTATTGATCACACCAATCAACAAGTTGTTTTGGATGTAATTGACAAAAAAGCTCAGGAAATGAATGCAAAATTGGTGTACGCGACTGACTCTTCGAAATTCAAACTCGAGAACCCGATACAGTTTTCGCCACTTCTTGGCGCATACCAATCTGTCAATTTATCTATTGCGTTAAAAATAATCGATATTTTCACAGACATTTTTCCAACCAAGCATATAACACCCGAGTCGATCATTCAGGGAATCAGACGGACAAACTGGCCCGGCAGACTTCAAAAACTCCAGGATAAAGCCAGTGAAATAGACTACTTTCTAGACGGGGCTCACAACGAATGTGCTGCCATAGAATTGGGTAAATTTTTGAGTGGCGTTCGTCAGAATGGTTTCATATTTATTGTTGCCATGAGCGAGGGAAAATCGATCGAAAAACTTTTGAAGCACATTACTAGTAGAGAGCAAGATGCCCTAATCCCTTTCCAATTTTCATCTCCGAGCGAGATGCCCTGGGTAAAGAGCTATGATGCAAGTCAGATAGCTAAGGTCGCAAGAAGCTTTGTGAATGAGATTTTCACTGTAGATTTGCAAAGCCCATCTCATTTATTCAATTATCTCTCTTTGCTTAGAGAAAGCGGCGATAACAGGCAAATAGTGGTGTGCGGGAGCTTGTACCTTTGCTCAGATATGTTGCGACACGCCCACGCGACGCCATGTACAGATCTCGATCAACAATTAGTTCTATAGAGTGAATTTGTATGAGTCTCCAAAGCATTAGAGAACAGAACATTGAGCGCAACAAACAGTTGCTAAAAGAGTTGAATATTGATGTCTTAAGCTCGAGTCTCTCAAATGATCTGAAACCCAAGGCAAAACCAAAACCTAAGAAAGAACCTCGATCGAAAGTGCATAAAGCGCTTCCTATCCGGAGATCAAAAAGATTAAGTAAAGACCCCGATGACGAGAAGGAGCGTAAAGCGCTTGAGGATATTGCAGCAAAGGAAAGTCTTGCCCAGCAGAAATTGATTGAATCTCGATCTGAAAGATTGAGGGGAAATTTTTACCTCAAGGATATTCTCGCACATCCAAAGCTGGGAAATCTTTTGGCGGAGGATTCGATCCTCGACCCACAAAGATTGAAAAATATAACTGTTCAATTTGAAAATTCAGATCTCAAATTAAAAATTGATGGCGGGCTCGACAAATTGCGCCTGAAAGGAATGGAGATCATGGAATGGGCTCGATCCAATGACAAATTTGAACAAAGATCTCGAAAATCACACTTCGAAACTGATCTTTCGACTTTGACATTGGCCAATGTCACAGATCCAACAAAAATAAAGCTTACAGCCCATAGAATCACTTCTATTCTGTTCCATTCAACAATTTCATCTAGATTAGCTTTTGCCGGGGATACGAACGGGTCTCTTGGAATTTGGTTGGTGGACGACAAGCCCGTTGATGGTGAACCATCTATCTTGATGGTAAAGCCTCATGGGCGAACCATTTCGAAAATCACGGAGATCGAACAACAAGCCACCCATATTGTGACAAGTTCATATGATGGATCTTGTCGAGTTTTAGACCTCAACAAACAAAAAAATGTAGAATGCATTTATCTCACTGATAGGGACGGCGATCGCATCGGAATATCCGATGTGCACTGCCCATCATCTAGCATGCTATATGCCACAACTTTGGACGGACAGCTTTTAAGGCACGATATGCGACAAAGTGCAAGAGAGGTCAAGTTTACAGATCTTTTAAGATTGCATGACAAGAAAATCGGGGGATTTTGTGTAAATCCCGTCAATGATTCTCTTATCGCAACAGCCTCCCTAGATCGAACAGTGAAAATCTGGGATTTACGGAACATTGCGAAACGAAATTCTAACTCAGAAGTCAGAGATGGCCTTTCTGCGCCACAGATGTGCGGGGACTTTACCTCTAGACTCTCTATGTCCACAGTGGATTGGAATTCGAATCAACGCTTAGTATGCAATGGCTACGATGACACCATCAGAATATTTGACCTTGCTGGCAACGATTCGTCCGCTCGTGGATCATCTCGGAGAGACAGAGCTCGCACGGCTTCGAATAATTACACCCTACACGCTCAATCTGAGCTAAAACATAATTGTCAGACTGGAAGGTGGGTTTCCATACTCAAGTCCAAGTGGCAGAAGTCGCCAGCAGACGGAATACAGAAGTTTGCGATTGGAAACATGAGCAGAAGCATTGATATCTACGGGGAGAACGGGCGTCGCATCACCAGCTTGAAAGCTCCTGAGGCAATGACAGCTGTCCCAGCTGTGGTGGCTTTTCATCCCACGCAAAATTGGATTATTGGCGGAACTTCTTCCGGGAAAGTATTTTTATTCGACTAGGATTCTCTTAAATTATGTTAGAAAAATTATTTGAAAAATTATTTAAGCAGAAGACGTCATGACTTGCCAGACTCTGATGATGTTGTCAGTGTAACCAGCAAACAAGTTTTGACCGTCAGCAGACCAAGCCAAAGAGATGGCCTCAGGCTCCTTGGCCTTAGCGCTGACAGTGAATTCTGGCTTCAACTCGTCCAACAAGGTTCTTTCTTGCAAGTTGAAAATCTTGATACCGGAGGAAGTGGCAGCAGCCAACCAGTATCTGCTTGGAGAAAAGGCCAAAGCGTGAACCTCAGAAGAAGCGTTCAAGGTGTACAATGTGTTGTTCGTGTTCAAGTCCCACAAGATAATGACACCGTCTTTACCAGCGGAAGCGTTCAAAGATCCATCTGGGGAAATAGTGATACAAGAGATGTATCCGGTGTGACCAATGAAGTCAGCATTGAGCTTGTAGTCATTCAAGTCCCAGGACTGCGAAGTTAGTAAAAGCTGTATAATGCAATGATGATGTGAGTCAGAGATCTTGGTGTATAAAAATCTCATTCGAAACCGCCAGGGCTCGTCTGAAGTAGCAAATAAAAATAACATCATTCTCACAATCAAAAAGATAATTGATTTTGACATACCTTGACAGTCTTGTCCCAAGAAGCAGAGATGACGGTTGAGGTCTCCTTGTCTGGAGAGAATCTGACGGCAGAAACCCAGTCCTTGTGGCCAGACAAAGTCTCCATACATTCACCAATAGTGTTCCAGACCTTAACAGTCTTGTCACGAGAGGCAGAGACGATTTGTCTCAAGTTGTTGGCGATAGAGACAGACAAGACGTCACCGGTGTGACCAACAAATCTCTTCGTGGACTCACCGGTCTCCAAGTCCCACAATCTCAAAGTCTTGTCCCAAGAACCAGACAACGCGTAAGCGCCGTCGGCGGAAATTGTGACATCAGAGACAATGTGAGAGTGACCAATAAAGGACTTCTTGGCAACACCGTATTGATGGTCTTCACCGCCAGTCAACTTCCAAGCGATCAAAGTCTTGTCTCTAGAACCGGACAACAACAAGTCAGGCTTGGTTTGGTTGGTGGCCAACGAGGTGACCCATCCATTGTGGCCCTCCAAGGTACCTCTCAAAACTAAAACTTCTTGGTCAGACATTCTGTTGATTTAGATAAAGCAAATTTGATGGTACTGGAAGCTGGCGCGACGCAAAAATTGTCTTATAGAAGGAGTAAAATTTTCAGTCACGTGATTAAAAAAAATGAGGCGCAGACTGAATTATACGCCGAGAGCAGGATCAAAAATACCAAAGCTATAAGTGACTGTTTTTGTCTACAGGACCGACGCAACGATACGAGACAAACGTCAGATCGGGTTGTATAATTCTAGTTCAAATTGGCATATTTGATTTCTTACATTCTAATTTCGCTTCTTAAATGATAATTTCATTTTAAATTCATGCTTTCAAAGTTTCAAAGACCTCTTGAAGCTTGTTTCGAACCTTTTCTCATCGTAAGCAAGTTATCGGAAATCACGAATCTCGGCAGCACTCCAGTGTGTTCTCTTGAACTTCGCATCTGAATATATGTTTCGGTGGAGCAAGCCATAGAAAAATGGAGCAGAGATCGGCTGAAATCTATTTCTCTGATTCTTAACCATAATCAACCCGTACACCAGACTTGTAATATGTATTATCTCAGCCAAGATTTCACACGCGACGCTCATCACTTACCTCAATGAAACAATGTCGAGTCCCATTTTCGATATTAAGCAAACATACCTCGAATTCTTGGAAAATGACAAGGACATGACAATGCCCGTAGCGGCCATAGAGTCTCTTGTTACCATGTTGAGGGTCAAACAACCATCGACTTCAAGTGAATTGATAAATCTCGTTAGATCGAGCATCAACACCTTGAAGCTGTCCATTTCAAATGCTATATCTCTATCAGCAGGATGCGACTTATTCATGCGCTTCGTTTTAAGAAACACTAAGCTATACTCTGACTGGGAATCTTGTAAAATCAATCTAGTCGAAAATGGTGAATTGTTTGTTCAGCGAGCGAAGGAATCACGAGACAAATCCGCCCAATTCGGAGTGCCTTTCATCAAAGATGATGACACTATTTTGGTACACTCGTACTCAAGAGTTGTCTTCCAGCTTCTAACTAAAGCAAAGGAGGAACACTTACTCAGGTTTAAGGTCATCGTCACGGAGGCTAGACCTTCCGGCAAAGGATATTTGATGGCAAAATTGTTGAGAGAAAGCAAAATTCCTGTCGAAGTTATTGTAGACAATGCTGTAGGATATATGCTACATAAAGTGGACAAAATTATGGTTGGTGCCGAGGGAGTTGTCGAAAGCGGTGGTATCATTAATCATATCGGCTCGTACCAAATCGGTTGTCTTGCGAAAGCAAACAACAAGCCCTTCTACGTGGTTACCGAATCTCACAAATTTGTTCGTTTGTTTCCTTTGACCCCTAACGATTTACCCCGGGAAATTCTGTCGGTTGTTGATGAATCCAATGAAAATGTCGATGAAAGCTTTCTTAGGACCCAATTGATTGATTATACACCCCACGAATTCATCACAGCTTTGATCACAGACTTAGGCGTTTTAACCCCATCAGCAGTCTCAGAAGAGTTGATCAAGATGTGGTACGACTAATTATGATGCAAGCTCGACTAGCTTTGCCTGCAAGTCCTTTAAATCAAACTTATCAACTTCATTCGAGTCGCGCTCGATGAGAACGCATGTCACGCCTAACCTTTGCATAGCTGCGACATCAACGTCTACTTTCGGATCTCTCATATAAAATAGATGAGTAATCACATTTTCATACTGCAAAATTTGCATGTTTTCTGATTTTTTCATCAGGTATTGAGCCAGCTCTACAATAACCCGAACGTAATCATGTGCCTTCAATCCAGCAGTTTCACGATCCTCTTTTCCGTTCAATAAGAGCACTCGCTTTTTTTGTTCTGGAGAACCACAGGAAATGGCACTTCCAACTCCTTTCAAGATTACAATCGGGACAATGCTTGTCATAAGTGACCCTATTGAAAAAACCACTACGTCGGCAGCTGTAAGCTTTGATATCACTCGAGATTGAGCAGATGGACAGATCTCTTCGCCGTAAGGGGAAATGTAAAATATTCTTTCAATCGGCGAAAGAAGCGGCTCTATATCAGCGCTTTTGCGAAAGTGAAGCTGTGACTTTTTGAGTTCCGGATGCGTGTACATTGGAGTGTTTCCTATTTCCTCATCCGAAAATACATTTGAATGCTCCAGGTCACTGTCTGAATGTATATCATTCGATAGCTTGCTTCGTGTTTGTCTGTAGTTCGGCTTTGAATAAACATGATCGAGCGAAGGGTGTGAAATCTGGGACTGCCCCGTGATGATCGACCCATCAACAAGAATCGCGCTTATATGATACGTGAAGTTGGTGTTAGGACATGGAAGTACTTCAATTTTAGGATCTATACCTGTAATTTTCATGAAGAGCTCAATTGCCGAGTCCAACGAGCCTGTGAATAGGCGTATTGCAGTTAAGAATAAGTTTCCTATGTTTGCACATTCGAACTTGAACTGGCTTTCAACAGATAAACCATTATGAATCCTAGATCTTTTCAAAAGTTCGACATGAATGTGAAGGAGAAACGATCGTACAATTTCTTTCGTAGATACAGGTATGCCACGCCATAATTCGTGTGACCCGTCAACGATCGAGGACCACTGTGCTTTAGCCATTTTTGAGCAAGATTCTAACCGGTGACTCAAAAGATCTCTTAGATCGTTATGATTATCAGGAATCAATCTTATGAGTCTTGACCGGATGTCTCCAATTGCAGGTCCACCGATAACTCGAATAATTTCAGATGATGATCCGCCATTATCCAGTACCGGTAGAACAAAACAGACGTCATGCAAATTTTGCGTAAATATTGGGACCAACTCGTTTGTGGCAGTACCACCACTCAATACCACAATGGACTTTCTCATGGGGAAGATGTCGTGCTGGGGGCGAAGGCAAATACTGCAGCTTAAGACACTAAACGCGCGCGCAAAAGATTCACACTCCGTCATATCGACATTGTTCTCAACAACAAGTATCACCGCACCCCCTAATAAGATTTTTTTAACGAAAAGAAGACACCTTCGACCACAAGCGAGTTATCCGATCTCTCGGTCACGATGGACACGCAAAGTTGACTTCGAGCTATCATTTTACGTCGAACTTACGCCCAGAACTGGTTATGAACGAAAGCCTGTCTATCTACAAGTATTTAAATTTAAACACATAATTAACAGTATTTGGCCTTAAAATGATTATTCATTCCTTGTATACTATGCAGACCAAACGCATCGGGTATCGATAAAAGTCGCATTTTAAGACCAACTAGGAATTCGACTTTTGTAAGAGGAGCCAAATACATATTTTGGAAGTCGCACATTCCTCAAATGAAGCACACTCTAATATCAAGGTGACAAACACAAAGGCGAATTTGAATATTGTGCTTACACAAAAATGAACCAAGTGGCCGCACAACGGCCATGAGGTCCCACAAAATTCTTCTACATGCAGAACTCAAGTCCAGCCATAAAAACCTACAGGTTTCATTCAAATAAGGGTTTCACATGATTGCCTATATGAAAATTCACTTTGCCTTCCATCGAAATCTCAGAATATTGGATAAAATGGATTTATCAAGCTAGGATACTATGCTAGAACTTAAGCGGTGGGCCAGTGAGCATTGTGACAATCGTTGCAGAACGTGTCCTCAGTTGGAAAATTTGGCGATGATTGAGCTCACGTGTCTTCGGGTTTCAGTGGCAGAAGTCTCAAGAGTTTTTATTGTCTCATTCAAAGGGTAGAGTTCTTAACCTTTTCCGCTATGCCTCCCACGTAGGCTCAAATTGCTCTACAGCTACTTGGCTGACTCTTCCCGAAAAAGAATGGGTTCCTCCGGCATCGTTAAAGCAGCTTTGGCACAAGTCAATTCCTCTGATACCAAACTTTTCCAAATTGTATATCACTTATCACGAATTCTTTCATTTCGTTTTTTCAGTATTTCTCCGGTGCATCTTTCCCAGTTATATATACTTTCTATGACACGATGGGAATTGGTAGTGAACTAAACTTAGTAAAGTCGTTGCGCACGCTCACTTCGATGGCATAGATAGTATCAAGATACGACAACTCACACAGTCTGATGGTTCACCCGCCATCCAAGATTATATGCAGGTCACAAATCGACGAACAGAACGAGCAACAGAGACTGAACTGCATCTGTCCAGCAGAGACAAAACAGTATATAACGTTCACGTAAAATATAAAACTCAGATTCTGAAGGATAGATATAGGCAATTACTGTTAATTTGCACGACTTCGCGAAATGAAAATCGGGAAACCACGTTCGAATAACAGCCACCAATTTACCTCAGACAGATGCAGGCAAACCCCGCTCTTACAATTCAAGCGTGAGTTCATTTCATACGGGCCGTTATATTGTAGATTACTTTGTCATTATTTATTTCGAATAGTTCTCTTAATATTTCTCATATGCTTCTTTCTGCTGTGAGCTTTTTTGAGATGACCAGCGAACCCATTAAAATCTTTCCGAGCTTCCGGGAAGCAGGAACAGACTACAAATGGTCAATGCGAATTCCAGTATCATCTCAATTTAAAACATGCATCAACAAAAAAATCCACTTCAGTGAGACCTCAACTTTAAAATGGCCTTTCACCATTATCTGTCGCGCTGATTTGTTCTCATTCTCATTCCAGTAGTGTCGTCGCAAAAACCAACAATTATTATCGAGTTTTCAAAAAACAAAATTGAAATTTTACCTCGAGCAGATTACATCACATGCCTATATTCGGAATTCAAATCATCCTTTTGCCTTCCTTTTGAGCTGTACGCGTAGACTGTAAACACATATCGGCAAGAGGATTCGACCTTGAGTCACAAAGTTACACATCCCGCATTTCCCCTCGAAAGAATTTAACAAAATAGGACATGACAATATATGGAAGCTTATTCAGGGCTTCCGCCATTGACTTGTTTTCACAGAAATTAAGAACGCGCCGCCGGAATAAACGAAATGGCGATACCAAGCAATCAGAACACACACTTTGGTTTTTATCATAATTCCCTTCATGAAGTACTCCCAGTGAACAGCCTGAAACCCGCTCAATGAAGAGCAAAAAAAATAAGACAAATCAATAGAATTTTTGTTTCCTGCTACTCCCCACGACCTGAACGACCTGCGCCATTTGAACACGTTTAAAAATTGGAAAAACAGAAATGTTATATCACGTAAGGTGTGCCGGTCATACTTGAAAGTAAGGCCGCTGCGAGAAGGGCTCCCAGGACGGCAATCGAAAAACAAAAAAACTACATATATCGAAGGCGACAAATACAGCTTGAAAAAAAAGGAAAGTCACAAAAGAAATTTTCGCAGGCATAGCCCGGGAAGACGTTATTGACAAACCCTGATTGAAATATGATCGGCCGGGGATTTCTGTAAATTACCTCTGTACTCACCAAACCTCATTGCTCACAGTGGACTCCGAGTTTGAACATCACTGGTTAAGTGCACCACTAGATAACATGCATCAATTTTGGTGCTCCTTTGTGCAAAAAATGCTTACGCCTGGATCTGTGGAACTTTTTCGAAATTGAGCTGGCTTGTTCTATATATATGGATATAAATTTTCTATTAATTACATTTTGTCTTTCAAAACACCCTCCCTGTAGTTCAAAAGAGCAACTTGTACACCGCCCGTGCAACAGAAAAGCTAGTATATTACTCAATCTCTTGAATAATTTATATTTTATTGGATGAGTATGAAGAAAATTTCATAGGCATAATATCCTCGGAAGCCATCTGGACATCTTGCTTACAAATTCGGATGATGAGACAAATATTGCTTAACACCCTTAATTCTATACGAAATTTGCCATGCAAATGAAAATGTAAATTCAAATTTTGAGCGAGAAGGCTCACTTACTCCCGCGTTGAATTTTTGGAGAAATATAAAGAACAATACGCCAATACTAGCAGCCCATTATTAGTAATTGGGTTCGGGACCTGACGTGAGTTTGGTTCTTAAAATGAACCGCTGGATAACGTGCACCGAATTCCTTGCAAAAAATGTGAGCAATTAGATGGAGCCCACTGTTAGTCTAGTGTGAGGGCAGAGATCCCTATCTCAGAACCGAGAGCCACATCATACCTGACTATTCAAACTTAGCAACATACGCGAACTGTTCGCATTACTCGTGATAAATATCCCGGAACTCATTCTCGAATAACCTTGGAGTTATTGTTCGTATTTGCCGCAAATTTTATATCGCATACCCACTTAGGTATTAATTGATGAGAAGTCTGTCATAAAAACAACAGCCTTTGTACTTCCCAAATTTTTGTAGTTGCCACGGTAACCCCCCACCCTCATGTCTTCTTATTTTTATTAGAAATCAATTTGATTTTTGGATGATTCCACAAGCTATGCAAGTACTGGTAGTAAATAAGGAAGATTAATCATTTCGAGTAATATCCGGGTAATAAATTGATTTATGGTGTATATCATTCACATGAAATCATCTTAAAAAAACATTTACCTGTCCTGAAATCGTTATTACTACTCATAATTAGTCTCCCCAATGACCATTCAATTTACTAGGTATCTTTATATTGATGTATTCTATACCCATCATCGATACGCATTGCTACATCCCCATCCTTCTTCATCGTGAACTAGCCGTAAGATTTACTTCAGTGTATATAATTTTGACCAGTTTACTGGTATTTTGGAACGTACATTGTTGTATTTTCTTCACCGAGCCAACACTAAAAAACACACCAAATGTTTTTGTATGGGTTTCCGATCTGATCATACACTAGACTGTCTAGACCGAAAATTAATGCCTGAGTGTTCAGAAAAAAACACTGAAGAGCGCAAATCAGACGATTGCAATTTTTAAAACGCCGATAATGCGCCAATACATTTTTCAAAAGTTATTTCAACTGATTGAATCCGTCACCAAAAAACGTTTTGTAATTTTGTGAAAGGGCTCAACCCAGTATATCGATATCTTTTCGACTATTCAATTTTAAAAAGGCTCTTATCTTTTCACAATAAAGCGAGATTCGACTTGGCTCTAAAACTTTTCACCAAGCTAAAATAAAACACTTTGAAGGAGAATTCTCGAATTTTCTGGCGGGAAACAAACTTGAGAAGGGCCTCAAGCCGCTGCTTGGCACAAGACTGGATGGACAGTGCGCCTAGACATTGTTTTTCTGGTTTTTGGATCCTTTTGGATGGTCGTAGAACAATTATCTGCTCAGTAATGTGCTATGGGTGAATCAAACAACAAAAGTCCATACATACATCACATGTTGTATTTTATCTCATTTTCTTTTCTGACTCCACAGACATAAATTTCACCTGCTGTATCTCATACGTGAACGATATATACTAATTTGTCTTTTGTAGTGAAGACGAAGAATGACCCGTCCGACAACCGGGTTTCTGCCAAGATAATTACGATCAAAGGTACAAGCACCTGAATGGATCGGGACTCCCTTTGAGGAGTCGATCAGATATTCGAAATGTTTGAATTGCGGCTTTTTGCCGAGTTTCTCCACATTACGGTTTCTTCATGTTTCAACATTGTGCTGTTGCCTTAAGGCAGCGACTCATTATGTTGGGGTCTCGCTGAATGAAGACGTTACATTCTGAGAAGCACAGATCATTAGTAAGTAAGAAAACATTTAAGGCCGTTAATGTTGGGTTTCGAGAGCACCTTCTGAGTGGCTTCTGTACTTGACGAATGGTTGTTTGAAGCTTGACGATAAAGGGCTCATCTCTTCTTTTTGTTACTTGAGTGGAACAAAAGGCAGCAGTTGAATAATCTTCATCTGTTATTCCAAATAACCGTTGGATTTGAACCAATACGTTCAATTTTTCCCACCCGTAATGTTTTTAATAGGTGTGCTATTTATAAAACTATTCCATATTCGGTTGCATGAAGTAGAATATTAATAAAGCAGGGTGGTACTGTTCACGAGTACAGTACCCACGGGCTATAAGGATCCCAAAAAGTTAGCGCTCTCGATCGCTATAAAAGGACTCGTTACTGACCTATACCTCCTTGTAAGCAGGATCCGTGTTCGGTGGTGGTCCTCGACTCAGTTTTTAATAGTCTTAAATTAGATCAAGTATACATCTAATAATTCAGATTGAGGTCTTTGATACGAAAATATAACATAACGGGACAGCTGAAAAAAATATCAACAATAATGTAGAAGTGCAAAGCGAATTAAAAAATGAGCTCAGCGCCAAAAATTTCACTTAGCGGTGAAGAAAGAGGCCGGAATCTGACCTTGCGTGAGTCCTCTGTTCAATCTTCTCAAGAGACATTGAATGAATTGCAGCAAGTCCCTGTCTTTCCCACACGCTCGAAAAATCTGAATTTGGACAAGTATTCATAGAGAAACGACCACTACTACGGAAACTGTTTTAGAATCTGACTTGTATATTTTACGTGAACGTTATATACTGTTTTTTCTCTGCTGAGAAAGATGCCGTCTAGTTGCTGGTGCTCGTTCTGTTCGTCGAGTTGGGCGCCCGCGTCCAATCGACGTCTGCCTGCATATAAGCCTAGTATACGTATCGACCACGAGTCTGTGTGATTTGCCATATCTTGAGAAAAAGACACTTGATGATTTCTCTCACAAAATTTCTACTGATTGGAATGGGGTTGCAATTTGGGAGTGCCGATGGAATCCTCATTTTTTAGAAAAGAACATTGTACTTAATACATTTTGTTTGGGTAAAGGGAGGAAATTAGATTCAGCTCAAAGATATCACGAAAACAACGCGCTTTTGTTTCATTCTAGCAACCTTTCATATATTTGGATTTCAACATGAAGGTATGTGGTCGCTGGTAAGAGATGTGATCTTCTCGTGCATAACCTGCGGAGGTTTCAAATCATTCATGCAGACCTCCATTCTTAGTTACTTAATGAATGCCACCTCACTAATTCCAAAACAATTTCTTTTTCGAAGATTTTTAGAAGCTTGGTTGTTATATTTTTCGTGAACGTTATACACTGGTTTGGTCACTCCTGGAAAAGATGATTTCTAGCTTGTAGGGCTCGTTCTGTCTGTCGAATTCGCCGCGGACGGCCAACTGTCAATATATCGATCTATGCAAGAGAACGTCGAGAGACTCTGGGTCGGTGAAGTGCGTACATTCAACGGCCAGATCAGGTCAGTTCGCTACCATTTCCAATCACGCCTCCGGTAGTATATATTACTGAGTAATACACGCTGTACTGATACTGAAAGGTTGCGGCCAATCTCGGTTGCACAACACCAGATCCCCAAAGCAAACATTGGATCATAACCATCGAAGCATGGCATTGCAACCTCATCGTTTGTGATTGACGACGCGAAGCTCTACTCATCATAAGAAGGGATATTCGCGGATATAACGTGATGAAATAGATGAAACAAAGCTTGCATTTCTATAAAAATCTTATACGAAGGGGGTCACGTGACAAGCGAAGATCTGGCACATCACGCTTGGGTGGTAAACTTGAAATTTAAAACTGATACTGAGGCGTGTAGAAGCTTTCTTTAGATCGATACTTGTGAGCCAAAGAAGCTTTGCAGAGACTAGAGGAGACAAATCAATGATTTATTACGCAGCTCCTGCGTCTCGGACGCTCCGAGTAAAAACGCGGCCAGGATACCCTTCATTACAGTACTTTAAGAAATATTATTTTGAAGTATCTCTCAAGATATGGTAACTCATACCAATATATGCCCAACTCATCATCTAGGCTTATATGCAGACCGACGTTAGTTGGTCTTAGTATTTGTACAGTGTATACCACGCGGTTATGTGTACTGTCGGAGGCGCGATTGGAATTGGTGGCGAACTGACCTGATCTGGCCGTTGAATGCACTCACTTCACCGACCCAGAGTCTCTCGACGCTTGCATAGAACGATATATTTACACGGCGCCAGCGGATGCGATTGACGTCGCGAAGCTGGGCTCGCTGTAGATAGAGTTATCCGCAAATTCTTCGTGAAGAATTAGACAAAAAAAGTTTGCATTTTTGTACAAATCCCGTAAAATCACCTTACAGTGGGAGTCTTACATGAGATGCGTTCTCTGTATTTTCATCAAAACAATGATCCATCCATTAACAAGATATAAGGGGTTAAAAGTATTTGGATGATTGCACTAAATTACCCTTTACTGCTCCCTCGGAACGCTAGAAAAGATTTTATGGCGCCATGAACTACGTATTGTCAACTTGAATCAACGCGTCCTGGGATGTTCGGACTACAAAAGCAAGATGAAGGAATCTCTTCACTACGGGAGTAAAGCGGTCTTTTCAGCCTTACGGATAATGCCCATCGGTGTTAGGATTGATAGTTTCGAAGTACTTAAGACAATTGTGTATTAACAAAAGGACACGAGGAAATCAGTCTGGCTTTCCAACCACAAGTGGAGGATAGCCAACGTTCAAATATCTATGTAGAATTAGGCGACTTACAGTCCGCCAAGAAGCCAGCACGATGAACCAACACTCATCATGCCCGACAATAGGGTCGCACTGAGTGTCCACGTGAGCTTAGGGCGCTCAACGGCTATTTACAGGAACTGCCTTAATGGGACACCTCACAATCGGCAATTTCAAAACCCAGAATCTAAGTTAACTCATTACCATAGAGGCACAACTCACTGAGTGGCAGATTGCGAGTGGATTTGGATAAAGCCAGATTTTCCCTGCCGTACAAACCAGTTTGTCTTCTCTTCGAAGAGTTTTTTTCTTTGGTTTGTATTGTTTTGTTTTTGCCAGGAATTGCTAATTCAAACAGTGGCGTAGGCGTGTCTGGAATTACACACAGCATAAAGGTTGAATTGTACAATGTCGGAGGGATATTGGAAAAATCACCCGGTGAACTGAATCTGTGAACACATTCCGGTCCTCAGATGAGTCAACGACAATATAAATTGAGGGTTCATTTAAATTAATAGCGAAATTTTATAACGGGAACATTATTTGCGCGAAAATGTGAGCCGTTGTATTACACACGAGCGTTCTCTTAGCTTTAACAGTTTAACATTTTTAAAGTTTGTGTAGGCCACTCTTAGAATCAAATTTCTCATTCGCTGTCTCCTCTTATTTTGATATGGCTTCAATCCTTCGAAAATTGAAGTTAAAAATGGATGCTGCTACAGAAACGCGTTAAAGCCCGTACACTTAGCTGAGCTGATGGCTTCGCGCGCGTGAGATAAGCAGTTCTCGTACAGGATTTCTCAAAAGATGCGGGTAGAATTTTGTCTATTTTGCTGGTGTGCAACCGCGACTGGCGATGAGCAGAAAGTCGAGCGCCTCTGGTGTTGATCATTGCGTCAAGGCACACTTAAACCCTTCTAAACTGGCCCATTCCTGTAATGAAGCATCTAGTGTCAAGAGCAAACCATCCCCCTTTATGTATCAAATGTCCGATAGAAGAATGTTGCATATGACCGAATTAGCGGTGTGAGCCTTGTCTACTGCATTGAATTTTCCAGACGGACATTTCTTACATAGAGAGAGATGATATGCCCTCGATAACGGATGTTTCGTCGCAAGGTCGGGCAGCGCAGAAGGATATTGACCTACACGCTAACTTTTGCACCCAAAGCGCGCGGCTGCGTGGCGGTAGCTGATCTGGATTGAACACCCGCGAGATCATATAGCAAGAATTTTAATTTTTACGTCGACGGAGGGTTTACAGCGTCAGCGGATGAGTTTAACACCGCAAAGCTGGGCTCGCTGTGGATAGAGATATTCGCGAATTCTACGAGACGATATAGACAAAAAAAAGACTTCCATTTTTTATAAAAATCCTGTACTTCGAGAATTTCATTCACGAGAACCAAACCAGAATTATCATGAGATTTTATTCATTCTTTTCTCATCATACATAAAGAAAAAAAAACCGAAAGGCTGAAAGGGTTCCTTTTGCACCGCGCCTGGTCATTGTTCAATTTCCGTCGTCAGTTCTCAGACTGGGAATTTGAATGTTTCGAAATGTGAAAAACACCGAAGAGAATATTCAGGCAAAAATAAGCCATCGACTTTGATGTGATGAACAGAAGAGACAAAGGAGCAATTATATCATGGAAGCTTCATTCCTAAGTTCATTTAAAGATACGGGTATCATTTGTCCTATGAGCACATTGATTAACGAAAGGTCTCTTCTATCGAGTTGTATGACTGTGGATTGAATTCGGTGTGCTGATAAAGAATGTAATTTTGATCTGAACCTCGTGTGTGGGACCAAGACTTGGAAACAAGTCTCGAAGCAAGTAGCAATACCTTGAGTATGAGCTGGACCTTCGAAAGACTCTAAAATGACTTACATGGCGCAATGTGCTTAGTTCAAGTAGTATAGATTAGCCCAAGTTTCTGCATAGATGGTCTCATAGAGCAATTGAAGTATATACGGGGTGAGGATAAATCCCAACTCGCTCGTGTTATCGGATCATGTCACGCAGGTAACAAGTTTTGCACGCCTTCAGTTGCTCGGCGAGCTAATTTCTCATTTGCTCAAAAGATACATCTCTCGAGGTGGTTTTGTCCCAGAATTCGACGATATTTTGCGAAGAATTAAACAAGCTCCCACCCCTTGAAAGATTTGCGAAACAAACAGGTTCAGGTAGAAAGAAAGGCAGTGCTTAACTGCAGGCACCGTGCTCGCATGTTCGGCGAGGGCGAACGCGTGAGTTTTCTTAATGTGTCAACAGATTTTTCATTGGATTCTGCATTTGCCATTCATGTCCACAGTTCTCCCGGAAAAACTAAACATCAAAGAAATAAAGAAATTTTCCTTTCAAATCTCGGAAGAGCTAGTGATTCGGTCAGGTAAATCTGCTTCGGTTTTCAGAAAGATTTTGACGCTTCTAGAGATATTTAAGCGTCAAGCTTACAAACTCGATCGCTTGGGATATTGCGATCATGAGCTAGCCTTCTTGTGCTTTGAGAGTGCCCAAAATTTGATTCAGCTTGTTGAAAGCTCACTCAGTAGCAAATTATCATATTTGCTCGACGAAATAAAGACCACTCAAGAAGGTCTTCGTTCAAACGTCGCAAGAGTGATTGAGTGCTTCACGACAGTCAACCCGAACCGCTTCGATCTCGAGACGAGATACGAAAGATTAAAACTCCATTCCAGTTCTTCTATGCTACCCGAAAAAGATTCACAGCTCCGCGATTTTTTGCCGCCGACAGACTTCAATTCTTTAATTAGATCCTCAGACCAGCTGGTTCTTATCATAGATTTCAGAAGCAAACGAGAGTACGCTTATAGCCACATAAACTATCTGAACATTCTCAATATAGAGCCCAAAGTGATCTCGGAACTCTACGAGAAAAATTCGTCACCTAAAGATACGGATCTTGAATATGTCCTCCAAAAGACAGCGAATACACATGAGTACCAAATGTTTCAAAAAAGGCACTTGTACGACTGGGTGGTCATATACAATCTCAAGTTCGGAGTTCTCTTTGATAGCATTTATAAAATTGTTGATGCTTTCTTCAAGGATGACAGCTACTATAATGGTATAGACTTGCTGCGCAATCCTTTCGATAAATTGATTGATTTATTGATGTTTCGAACTGAATTTCTCAGCTCGAGATTGAAACACTATCCTTTGTTCTTGAATGGTGGATTGCAGAGGTGGCACAAAACTTATGGTCAGGCACTGCTAATCAGTAACTTTTCTCCTCCTCCAGACAAAAAGGACGAGGGCCACCAAGCAGCCGATCTGTATAAGCATGGACAACCAAAATACTTGAAGTCATTTGAAGACTATTTGCTGAGCAGTTCTGATAGCCCACACCCACAAATATTGCCCAGGATAGACATGGACGTTCAGAGATTATCATCTGTGGATTTTTCGAGATCCGTGCAAAATAGCGAGCGAAAGTCTGCTTCGAACATCAGTGAGATAAAAAGTCATCTTCCACATGTGCCAAAAGAATCGGGTAAACAGGATGATTTGGAACAATTTTCGACTGGCCTCGTGAATCTCGGAAACTCCTGCTATATGAACTGCATCCTTCAGTGTTTGGCCGCAACTCCTTATTTAGCAAGCTTTCTAATCCCGAAGCGTGGCTCAAATCATAAATTTGACGATGGCTCTTTCAAAGCACACATAAATTTGAACAACGCCCTCGGACTGCAGGGTGTAGTAACGGTCGTTTTCTCCGAACTATTGGGCGACATGATACGAAACAACAGCACTTTCTTTGCTCCTGCAAAATTCAAGAAAGTGGTTGGTTCGCTCTCTCCTGGAAAACAATTCGCAAATACTCATCAGCAAGACTGCAATGAATTCCTAAATTTCATGTTAGATTCCTTGCACGAAGATTTGAATCAGCGTCCGGCACGGAGCTTGGACGAGCGACGGGCAATTTCGGAGCTCTCCGAAGAACAGGAAAGAATACGAGAATTATTACCTGTACGATTAGCTTCTTCAATTGAATGGGAGAGATATCTCAAATTGAATTTTTCATTGATAGTTGATCTCTTTCAAGGACAATATGTATCCCAACTAAGATGCCTCGAGTGCCAAATGACATCCAGCACATACAATTCGTTTTCGACACTATCGTTACCTATCCCGGAGGAGCGTAGAGGAGGGGCAACTCTGACCCTGCTTTTCGACTGCTTGGACTTATTTGTAGAGACAGAACTTTTGGAGGACGATAATAAATGGCATTGTCCAAGGTGCAAAGACTTCACAAAACTGACGAAAAAATTGGTCATATCCCGCTTGCCAAAAGTGTTGATTATACATTTCAAGAGATTCAAAATCGAATATGCGTCGTTTCGAAAACTAGACAGCTTTGTCGATTATCCCGTCAATAATCCTCTAGACTTGACCAAATACTGGCCTAAACTTGGAACATATATAAACCCTAGCTCTGAGAGGTTTTTGAGTGAATCGAAAGAACGTGAGCTCTTAGCAGAGTTACCCGACAGGTTTCAAAACGCGCCATTCCGATATGAGTTGTATGGCGTAGTTAATCATTTTGGAAACTTAACCACCGGTCATTATACCTCCTTCGTGAAAAAATCGGGTGATGATTGGTGCTACTTCGATGATGCCAAAGTTCTGCGTGGATGTTCTGTTGACAAGGTGCTCAATAAGAATGCGTACTGCCTCTTTTATCGTCGATTATAGACCTGAAGCCACGGATACCTCACATTGAAGAGGTACTTTCTGTCAATCTTATACTTGGATGGCTTCCAATCACGCCTTTGCTGATACCCATCCACAACCAGTCCACCTTTTCCTCTGGTAGGTACTTAATTTCCCCTCGGAAGCCTTCCACAAAGCTTCTATCATTGACAGTTATGCTGGAAGTGAAATTTATGAATTCATTAAATATAGCAATCGATGACCAAAATTGTATTTTGCGAAGGCATGCCACGACAAGACTGGTAACTTGACCACCATTTAGGCAATGGAAGTAAACTGGTGCGAACTTATCATGGATGATGATATCCAAAGCCTCTAAAACCGACGTATAGCCCATTGGCACGCCTCGCTTTTTTCCCTTTCCCGATTGTGCGCATTCGATATGTATCAAAACAATACCATGTTTCGAAGCAAACTCATAAAGGACGGGATCTGTCTTTTCGCTGATAGGCTGTGGCGTGAGAGAAATGATTGTCTTCAAGTTCAAGCTCTCGATAAAAGGAAAATTTATTTCACGAGGATAGCCTCCACGATATAAATTTTTCTGAATGGGACTGAACTTCAAGGGAGGGACGAGCTGGTCAATGTTTTTCATCACTGGTATTTCGAAGACAGTTGTGGCATGCGGACGGTAAACGAATTCCGAGCGCGTGCGGCCGAGAAGTTGATATGATGCGAGAAATGATCACACGACACAGAAAATTACGCATAAAAATTTATTTTCAACATATTAAAATAATTTTGGAAGCTTGCAATCAGCAACGTTGCCTTCGATAACTTCTTCGATAGACATCCTCGGGCGGATCCCGGGCACTTTGGAACCGCCAGCTATTCCGCTACTGTTCTTCAAATATAAAATGTCTCCCACATCACTGAATTTTGTAAGAACATAGTCTAGGTCTTCCTTAGTTAATGCCGAGCTCACACATAATCTAACTCTAGCAGTAGTGATTGGAGTGGCAGGATATCCAACAATCACAACTGCAATCTTCATTGAGTATAAGATTCTCGACACCGCTGGCATTTTTGCGGGCAAATACAAAAGTAATGGAATCACCGGGGAATCATCGGCGCCGTACACGATAAACCCTAATTTTTTTAGTCCGAGACGCAAATATCTTGAATTGAAAGCAATTCTTTTCAATCTCTCTGCGCCCTCACCTGGGTTGATTGAGCCATCGATGACACTTAGAGAGGAAATAATCTGCTCTAGGACTGGAGGAGGAACACCTTCGCCAAAACTATTATTCAAGTAGTTAAGTCTGAGTTTATCGATGATCCATTTATCTCCCGCCACATAGCCACCGGTTGCTCCGAAAGACTTTGTCAATGTGCCCATTAAAATATCAATATCATTAGGATCAACCAGAAAATAGTCGCAGATGCCCCGCCCTTGTGGTCCGAGGGCCCCAATAGAGTGTGCCTCATCGACGTAAAGATAGCATTTGTATTTATACTTCAACTTCACAACTGCAGGAAGATTAACCATGTTGCCCTCCATCGAATACAACCCTTCCACCGCAATAATGATCTTTTTCCACGGACGATGCGTTTTAGGCTGGCCCTGAGCAATTTGATTGCGTATAAGCTTTTCTAAATCTTTCATGTCATTGTGCTTGAACACCTTGACAACAGCGCCTGAAAGCCTTATTCCGAACCGAGTAGATGCATGATTCAAAGAATCACTAATAATCAAGGACTGAGAGTCAACAAGTGAAGCAAAGAGACTTGCATTTGTTCCATAGCCTTGACTTACAATTATTGCATCCTCCTTTCCAACAAAGTTTGCAATGACCTTTTCGCACTTCATATGTAAATCGGTTGTTCCGATGGCATTCCTCGGAGAGCAAGAAGATGTTCCATAGTCGAGTACCCGCATTAAAACGTTGTCTGTGCAAATACCGTGTGATTGAGCGAATCCCAAGTAGTTATAAGAGGAAAGGTTTAGACACTCCACAGATTGTCCCGAGTAAGTGTAATCTTTATTCGAACGAACTCTTTCGAAGCATTTGATATACCTTCCAGGAGCACCATGAACTGGCCTCGCGAAACAATCATCTATCCTTGTCTTCAAACGTCGGACATAAAAGTTTTCAAATCCGTCGTACCATGGAGCATAGCCATCCTTTTCGATCAAGTCTTCGTAGTCTTGGGGCTTGAAAATCTTTCCAAAAAAGTCCCGGATATGGCCGATGATAATCAAAATCAAATAACTCAATAAAGTCGTTAAATGAATTGAGTAGGGAGGCTCATCATCGATTGGTGTCGGCAAGGGCTCGCCAATGGGATGCTTCGAAATGTGCAAATACTCTTCGGACGTAAGTTTACCATACTCTCGGTCAGCCTTTACGTCTTCTGGCCGCGGATCGAATGGCGCGTCAGGAATCAAAGTGGACATATTTGTCGCTGTAAGGCCTCTGACTCGTGCTCGGTATTGTTGCTCGCGGGAACTTCGACGAAAAGAGACGAGTTCGCCGCGCGCGGGCAATGGAGGGCGCGTCAGCCCATGAAGGTGCATAATTTTGGTAGGCGCGTCACGGTCCACCAATTCAACTCAAAACTCACAAAGCCACCGCAAATTGATGAAATGTTATTTAGATCTAAAGTGATGAGTAAAATTTATATGGTTTACTGGGATTTCCGCTGAGTTTTAAAATATGGTCGTGCGGAGGCACCTCCCAATCGACATGTCCTATGGTTAAAATTGTGGTATTTTTCAAATGCTGTTCAATGAAATTGTGACACTTCTTAATTAAAGCTGTTTCCATTCCCGAAAAAGCTTCGTCCAAAATTAAGATTTCTGGGGCCTTGATGATAGCTCTCAAAAACAAAATGAATTTCTGAGAGGAAATTGAGAGCTCGTTGAAAGGGACGTCCAATTTGTTCTTCAAGTCGTCGTTAAACATGTCGATAACTGAATCTGCGAGAGCAGTACGACTGTGCTTATTGACCGAAGCTTTGAAATTCGAATTGCCAATGTCCGGAATCAAACCGTTTAATATGATCTCGTGAGCTTTTGCTCTCAACGGAACAACTGCATGAAGCTCTGGGGAAGAAATGCCAATCCTGTTGTTGACATCGAAATAATTAACACCATTACCTGGTTTCCGGAGAACTCCGTCTATTGCTATAACAGACTTCCAAGATTGCGGGTGCTCTGCCGTAATCAATGATAAGATAGTTGTCTTACCGGACCCGTTATCGCCAATGATTCTCCAATTCGAACCCCTAGCTATCTTCCAATTGAAATTCTGGAAAACAGGTTGACTTTTATACACCACCGATGCATTTTTGAATTCTATGTGGGCAAAATCTGGATTCGGAGGAGTAATTTCGCGAAAGGAGGAAAAGTCACTATGTGAATGATGTGTCTGGGTTTGATTGAGTTCCAAGAACTCGGCTAAATCATGCGATAAGTTTCGGCCCATGAATTTCAAGCCAGTATGATCAACAAAGGCCACATTTGTTATCCATGAGGGAATTTCGTCGACGGCTCGCAATCCCGTTATGATGGTAAGACCGGAGTCCTCGGCTGTCTTTCTGAGTGACTCGGAAACCAAGTTGGATGCTCTGGGATCAAGCCCCAAAAACGGGTTATCAATTATAAGCATTTGAGGTTTGGTGTGTACGGCTTTTGCAATTCTCGCTCTTCTCATCTGCCCATTACTAAGAGTGTTGATCCATTTATCCCGCAAACGCATCAAGTCGAACCTCTCGAGTATTGCTTTTGTAAAAGTAATATTGTGGGTTGCAGAGTTGTTATTGTTATAATTATTGGCACCGGATACGTAATTTTTAACTGAGTTGACGTCGTCTGACATTTCTAGCTTTCCCTTGAACGAATAAGACTCGTATCTGGCCGCCATGTGACATCTATCGAGACCAGAATTCTCTCTGAAATCGACCAATTGAATGTTTTTCGAAATACCTTGTAATAGATAGGGATACTTCCGAGCTGATATAGGCTCTGAAACATATTCGGATGCTAAAATTTTTAAAAAGTCAGATCTTCGAGGTCCAATCACAGCCCAAAAAGCAGGCTTCTTATTCTGGATGTAAACTTCAAAATTCTTGATGGGTTTTGAGAAGACGTTTTTTTTTGGCAGTTTTCTTGAGCTTGCTTGGAAAAAATGTGCATTTTTTATGCTGATTAAACATGTTTCGTGATATTTAGACATGATGTGCAATAGGTAAATCGGTTCTCAGTTTTGAGTTTCGATGTCAGATATGCCGCGACTTCACCCATTTATCAATTTTTTGAGAAGTAGCGATCCTTATAAATTAGAAAACACCGACCGGCCGAATTGGGCCAAAGCGCCAATCCCGTGTGTGCTTGCACTATTAATTCATTTTTTCTATGTTTGGGGGACATGATATTCGTCTCGCTGTGGATATTTCATTTACACGTACGTGTCCTTCCAAAGGAAATCATGCAAATCGGTCCATTTGGCTGACACGCTCAGTGCGAGACGCGAAATCCGATTAAGTTCCCCGACTTTTAATGCGAATAATCAACGTACTGAGCTCAGAGTTCCACCTTGAGCGGCAACAACTTTCAGGAAATGAGCGACGAAAGCAAACAAGCAGACTTAAACGAGTCTTTTTTGGGGCACGAGATAGATGATATTTATAGTCTGGTGGGAAGTAAATTCTCTACGTTGTGGAGTAAAGCCTCAAGCAGTCTTGAGAATACTCAGAACATCTTTACTAAACAGCAATCGGACCACACGGGAACTGGAAGGCATGCTGAGATGGATTCGCCTGGAAATGATGAAGCGGCTAGATTGCCACTGAGTTTAGTTAAAGGTGCTGATCAAATTTTCGATATTTCATCCATTTCTGGACACGCAAACAAAGCGCTAGATGACTTGGATTCCAAACTCGAAATCGTGGAGCAGAAGGCTGGATTATTTGTGAATTCCATAACTTCTTTTTTTACCGGAGCTACGGCAACTCAGAATACGACCTCGAAAACTGTATCGGAAGAGGCCTCCTGTCCACCTATAGTCCCAACGGATGCTTACGGGTCGACCCGCTATGACATGGAGCTTTTCAAATTGCACACGAATGATAAAATCTACATGGACTGTTCACCATCCGACATGCAAATTTCAAATCAATTTCTGGTGGATAAGAAAACGAAAGAGATTAGTGGCCTATTGCAAAAATTCCCCGAGACCTTGGGCAATTTGATGAAAAGTCTCGTGCCCTCTGCTCTCACTTACGAGCAGTTCTGGTTTATTTATTTTGAAAAAGAACAAAAATTGAAGGAGGAAGAAAGGGCCAGAAAGGAGCTTCTTTCCAAGAGCTCTCAAGAGAACTTTTCAAGAAGAGAGAGAGTCAAAGCTTTGAGCCCAGGCGTGGGCATCAAGCAGCAGAAGTGTGAAGAGGCTACCGCGGAGGAAAAACACTCCAACAAATCCAATGAATTGAGAAAAGTCGAACCCGACGACGAAGACGACAAAGCGGATGGTGAAGAAGAAGAAGAGGAAGAAGAGGATTTTTCTTGGGATGATGACGAGTAGTCTGAGAACAGCGCCCCTCGATTTGTTTGTATTATGTAGCTGCTATAATTTCCTGCACGCGCGCGCCCCTCTCGGGTATAATCTAGCATCAAACCTGAGATCCAAAATTCCGGAGATAGTGGCAATCAACTCCAAGCAAAATGAGCAAGAACTCTTACGTCGAAAGCTCTACGCAATATTCAAATGAGCATTTGCAGTGTCCCACTTTCTCTGAAATTGTAAAGCGTGTCTGGGTGAGACGAGCTCAAGGAATCCCCACCTCACTCATGATGAACAGACACGATATCGTTGACGATCTAAAAACTGCCGTATGCCAAAAATACCCTAATACGATAGGAAAATTGTTCGACGCTTCGGAGCTACGAGTATCTGTTAGTCTTAAGAAAAGAGAGCCATTACAGAATATGAAAAATCCAAAGAATAAGCCCATGATTAGATTGAAGAACGAATCTAGCGAAGATATTAGCTACAGGAACCCCGCCCAGAATGACTCTTTCGGCCAAATAGTTCTTGCCCCACTTCAGCCGGATAAAAATGTTTGGGATGTGCTAGACGAATATTTCGGGAGCGAGATGAAAATGGAAGACGCTTTCATTATAGAGGTGTCGAGCGAAAACCCACTGCATCCTTCAGGTAGAAGCCATGTCATTGAGAATTCTCTAGCCAAAACAGAAGTTCGGTCTCCATCTCAAAAAATTCATCACTCAACATCTACTGCTTTGAAAACACCCAAACCTCAAAACCCCCATCATTCCTGCAAGGGTTTGGTCACGGAGAAATGTATACCAGATTCCCCAAAATTGACAAAAGAAACCTCACCCGTCATTCTGGCACATAGAAGGTCACAATCCAGTCCTTCTCAATCGCCTGTCTCATTAAATCTGCAAACCAAAACAAATAATTCACAAGCGGTGCTTCTACTTCCCAAAAACTTCTCGCTTGGAGAGCAAAACACATCAAAAAGAATGTCGTTAGATGAAAGTATCAATCACAAGGTGAGTACTACACATATGAGCGATATTTCTTCATCGAAGTCGAAGGATCTCGAAAAGCTGACTGGTTCGGACTACAGAGACGAGCAGACAAAGTATTCTGAGCTGAATGCTGATCGTGACTTAAATCATGAGAGCTCTTATTTGAGTAAGGAGACAAAAGCCACAGCTCAAATTTTGAAGTCCTCTATAAATTCCGGAGAAACGAGGCAAAATTCCAATGAAAAAACATTGAATTTGTCGACGTTCGAACAAGTCTTACCATCTATTTCGGTATTGGTAGTGGAGGATAATTCCATTAACCAAGCAATTCTTGGTGCTTTCTTGAGAAAGCACAAAATTCATTACCAAATTGCCAAGAACGGACAGGAAGCTGTGGATAAGTGGCGCAAAGGCGGATTTCATTTAGTCCTCATGGACATTCAATTGCCTGTGAAATCAGGCATAGAGGCTACCAAGGAAATACGATACCTTGAGAAGGTGAATCGAATTGGTGTTTTTGCGCAACATGAATTGAATGTCAGTCAAAATAACGATTACTTGGAAATTGAAGATGATCAGAAACTTGATCTCAACACATTTAGGTCTCCTGTGATTATTGTGGCATTGACTGCTTCATCCAACTCTTCAGTTGACAGAAAAAATGCCCTTACAGCTGGCTGCAATGATTTCTTGACCAAACCCGTGAATCTCGTCTGGTTGCAGAACAAGATCACTGAGTGGGGATGTATGCAAGCCCTCATAGATTTTGATGGCTGGAGAGGAAAATAAAATGGGGAGGGGGGAGGGCTTTCGTATCAGGATGAATTCACATTTCTACAGATGATACATTTATGATTTGTCATATTCGAGTTACAGTCAAAGCCATGTAGTCTAGAAGATTTGAGCCGCATCAAATCGAAGTCAAGCCACGTGTCTTATCGGACTTTGAGATCAAAAAACAATCAAGTTGAAAGTCGTTGGTTTGATCTGTTTACTTTTTTTTGAGAATGACCAGAAAATAGAATACCATTACAGTTCTTTCCAGGTTTAACACTCAAATTACTCATAAGACTGCTTCAAGAGGTAAATGGAGAAATGAAGGGAAGAAAAAGTTGGGCTTCCGCGCGAGAGCCACGAATATTTTTCCATAAAATTGTAGAAGTTTCTGACCTTCAAAGTGACCAGCCGCAACTAGTAAAAAGATAATACTGTATACGTATGGGTTCCACAAATTACTCAAAAGGGGTAGGGTCATACTTTATATACTCATCCGAGATCAGATTCAAAATATTTAGTATTTCTCTCACTTCTGCTGCTAAGAAATGAAGTTTTATTTGCTAATAAATTCGTTTTCGGTCAGCGACTTCTGCCCTTCTTCGGAGATGTCCTCTTCATAGGGCAAGCCATCCTTCGCGTTAACCTTAAGGAGAAGCGGTTATGTAAGGGTCTTTCTCTACTAGTTCTGGTATGGAAAGGCGTGTCGATGATTGACTCCATGAGGTTTACCTCACTCGATGGGAGGACGTAGGCCTTTACAGATTTTCCCTATAGCCATATAGTTTTTGTTCCAAGCCCTGTGCGCGCGCAGAGCCTGGGACACCCTGTAATTCGATAATTCTACAAAAAAAGAAAAAAAAAAACGCTTCTACGCGCAATGGAAAACTATTCCAGGAAATCTAATGTTGATATTGTACATAGTATGATGGCCCGGAGAAGCATATATCTCGCTATTAAAGAGAACCATGAAACCCTGGTAGCCTCGAGGTGCATTGCAATATGAGTTCATGCCACCCCCTTAAGTGTCCATTTATGCCGAGAGAGTTGGATTTGCATGCTTTGTAATTAACATTTGCCCCATACATAAACCAAAAATGTCGGCCTATAACTTCACATGGGCCCTGAATGGACCACAGGGCTCGTATAAGAAAAGGCGACTAGTGTGTAGACTGGAGAAGAACCGAGCATCAGAATATCATCAATAGTATATATTGGCACTTGTTCCGTATATCTCAAAAGGTAAGATCGGAATTTATTTTCAATTAATTATGTTTCGAAGAGTTGGACTCAAAGTAAATAAGCGGAAAGCGTACTCTACCCACCTGATTATCATGAATAGTTTTTGCACCGCTATTTGTTTCATAAAGTTCTCTTGGGAAAAGTTTGAAACCTGCAACAAGTATTCTTTTTTTTTTTTGGTAGATGCAAAGTATAAAGATTATCCCACCCTCACAGAACACATGAACCGAGGCTGATGATCACGATATTCTAGCTGATGGGATTCGTAATTTATCTCGAAAAACATGCCAATGCTATAGGTATAAGCCTATTGTCATCTGTGAGCTTACGGCGGCTTCATGTCATCTGCTCAATCATTCGGTTCAGAGATTTTGGGGTGCGACATGCGATCAGAAATTTGGACGAATGGTCAAGAGCTTCCATAATTGCAGCTTCCGATCTGATGCACTTTTTGGTGGGCAAAGAATTGAGTGTTGTGCATATAAATTGTACACACATGCGGCAGACAGAACTCGGGAAAGGTAGACATCAGAAGACGGTCTCGGATAAGATATGTCAAGTGCTACTACGGGGAGAATTGAAGACCCTACAAACATAAGAGACTCCAGAGAAACCAAAGATGCATTCGTGATGTTGCCATTAGAGGTGATTGACCATTCCATCGGTTCTCGAATTCGAGTTTTGTTGTCGAACAAAAAAGAATTTCAAGGGACTTTGGTTGGATTTGACGACTTCGTCAATGTGGTATTGCAAGACGTCATTGAAAAAGACGACGAAACGGAGGAGAGGGTTTTAAGAAAATTGTTGTTGAACGGATCCCAAATAGCAATGATATGCCCGGCGTGATATGCCCGGCGTAAAAGATAAATAAATGAGTTTACGTTTCACAAACGAATATGACGACATGCATGACAGATAAAGTGCATTCTTTTCTAGGTACCAGATAAAAAATTGTAGGTCAAGAGCCGGAATTATTGGGCGAGAGTAATGTGTGATTGTATCAATGTAGTCTCAGTAGCTTGTCAGAAAAGTCGGCTTCATCGGACGATCAACTGTATGCTAGCGGCTGGCGACGGAGCGTGGTGGCCTCGAACCTGCACGCGGTCAACACCATGACACTTAAAGGTATATGGGGCTATGACATCCCAAATTTTCGGAAATTTCCAGTAATGCAACTCTCTGTTTTATTTAAAGAGACCGAAGAAAGTATAGCATTAGAGGTGTCCGACGAACTCACACTCAATGATCTAAAAACTCTTATTGAAGCGGAGACTGCGGTCCCACATGGAACCCAAACTTTGATTTACGAGGGCAAGGAGCTCGTTGGAGGAAACATGCCGCTTGGTCAGTGTGGTCTCAAGAACAATGCATTAATTATGCTCTTAGCTTATAGAAAGAATCACAATGTGCACGAAGAGAAATCGCACAAGTCGTCGGCAACATCGGCGTTAAGCTCACTGGAGGAAAGAGACAGTGTCATCGCTCGCCCCAAATCACAGGCGAAAATTATGGAGATGATTCACCAAAATCGAATTGAAGAAAATTTACAATTAGCTTTCGATATCTCTCCCGAGTCCTTCGTGGCAGTCAATCTTCTTTACATAAAATTGCGTATCAACGGTCATGAAACCTACGCCTTGGTTGATACAGGAGCCCAGCAAACTGTTCTCCATCCCAAATTTGCTGAAGATTTTGGGATTCTGCATTTGATTGACAGGAGATTCTCATCAAAGACCATCGGAGTGGGAAGCCAGCAGTCAGAGGGGCGCATTCACAGCGTGCCTGTCAGCCTTGGCGAATTGAATATCGAACTTCCGTGCTCTTTCACAATTTTAAATATTCACGTGGGTATTTTGTTCGGATTAGACATGCTTAGAAGGCATAAAATTTGTGTGGATTTGGAGAATGATATTTTACGCATAGGTGCTGAAACGGTAAGGCTTCTCTCCGACTATGAGATCGAAAAAAAAGTGATGCCGTCTCAAGCACGCTTGTTAGAAGATAAAGAAATGATAAAGAAGAATTTAACCAATCAGATGTCACAGCCTGCTTCCGTTGAGGTCGGGGAAAAGCCCGGGAGACAAGTGGAAGAAGGGACAAAGATAGAAGACCTGAAAGCCAGGGTGCCACAAGAATCCATAAACACTATAACTTCTATGGGCTTTACCGAAAAAGAAGCACGCGAGGTTTTGAGGATGACTAATGGGAATGTTGAGCTTGCACTTTCATTACTATTTTGAAACGCTAAAAGCCTAATGATAGTATTTGTACCCTTTAAAAAATCCATCGAATTAAATCAAGTCCTCGACTTCTTCGCTCCCTGATCTTTTTTTCAAGACTAATGGCTTACCAGTAACTCTGAAGTAAATATCTTTTATGTCGTCTGTCGTGGTCTCAAAGTGAGAGGATGGGTCATAGCTTTTTGAGATGAACACGTTGCTCTCGGAACCGCCCTCGATAGGTTCATATAAGTCAGCAAGGCCCATAAGTGTGTCAACACGTGTGCCAAGTAATTTGAAAGCGGCCTCCAACTCGACATGTGGAGTGGAAGTCTCCACAATGGTAGAGATAATAGCGAGGTAATATCCTTTTGGTACGACACAATGCTCATCAGAAAGGACAGCAATATAGATATCATTTTGACGTCCGACTTGATTTTGGGGGATGATGATTTGTACCGAATCCAAGTTATTTGTATTCGGTACAGGATGGTCCAAAATGCACATCGCTCTAATAACTCTGCTTCCGGTTTTCCGTACACGATCAGGAAAGTAAGTTGGGTCTGCAATCACTAAAGGAGCCTTAGCAACACCTTCTTTCGTTACAACACCTCGAAACCGTTTGTCATCATCGTAAAGAATCTCCTCAATTGGTGTGTCCAACATGTATGTGCCACCATAAATTGCAGACAATCGCGCAAACCCTTGAGGCAACTCGCCCAAGCCATACAACGGATAAATGTATGGCGACTTTCCGTATTTGGCTACCGATTGAACATAGAGAATAATTCTCTCAATCGTTGGTCTCGCAACTTCGGTCAAATATTCATCATTGGCCCATAAAGCCATCGCGTGTCCTATGAAGTCTTTGGTCCCTCTCTCTAAGCCGAAGTAGGTATAAATTTCATCCATTGTGTTCTTGTCCAAGTCGAAGCCCTGGTGAGTTGATGCCTCATCTTCGTTATAGGCTGCGACGAATTCCAAAAAACGCTTCATTCTTCTCTTTTCAAAAATACCCATTAAAGAGCTTCTCAAAGCCTCCATCTCATTGGATGGAACTTTAGAGATTTTTCCAGATCTGTATACATAACTCCCACCGATTTGCTTAAACTCAATATACTTTGTGACCTCCGTGTGAACTAAAATGTTGGTGAGTTCGCCGTTGCTCATGAGAAATTTGGGGATTAAATCAACACACCAATCACGATCGCGGCCCGTAATAGTACTGGGTCTTTGGGATGTCGGTTTGAATTTCTTGTAAAGCTGCAGCAAGTTCAACGATGCAGACTCTCCACCGTAAAATTCTTGTCTGTCAATGTGTAGAACTTTTTTTCCCTCGACTGATAAAAGTCCAGAAAGAACACATTCCGAAAGGCCAGTGCCCAAAACAATAACATCGTAGTCTTCGTCCATTTTATATATGTCCACAAAGACCTGAAGGGTTCCTGACGAATTGCTAGAAGAAGGGGGGCGGAGAATGAATTGATTGCCGGAGTGCGTATAATCAAACACGTGACCTCTCTGCAAGTACGGGAAGACTATAAATTAAACTAAGTTATGATACAGGCTCACTCCATTAGCTGAACTCTTCTTTATAATATCAGAGATCTCGCGAGGATCCGAGGTTATTCTTGTGAGATTTTCAAAACCAGTTGCAGTGATCAACAAGTCATCCTCAATTCGGACACCACCAACATACCAGTACTTGTCGAGAATGCTTTCATCTATGAATTTGGATTTCGATGGATCATTCAACACATCATGAAGTAGAAATGGAGAGAAGTAGACTCCCGGTTCATCTGTCAAAACCATGCCTTCTTGTAATTTCCTCCGTAATCTCAAATACTTCAATTTTTGATCACGGTCGGAATAGTCTGGACGACCTCCAACATCGTGTGTGTCCATTCCCAACAAATGACCAAGACCATGGGGAAAGAATCTAGTGGTTATGTCTGATTTGAATATATCATCTTCGTTTCCATTCTGGAAAATTCCAAGCTTAAGAAATTCTCTAATCAAGACTCTATGAGCTTCCAAATGCACCTCGTCCCATAAGATGCCCGGCTTTATCATGTCCATTGTCTTCCTTTGCATATTCAAGACAATGTTGTATATTTCGAGATGCTCTTTCGTCCAATCTCCATTGATGGGAAAGCATCTGGTAACATCAGAGGCGTAACACATCCACTCAGCTCCTGCATCGATGAGAATTGATTTTTTATCATCAGAAATTTTCTCATCATTTTTCACGTAGTGCAAAGTCGAACAATTTGGCCCGGCGCAGCAAATGGGGTCATACAGCTGATACTTTGAGCCTTGTCTTAAAGCGTGATACATAAACTCCGCGTGAATGTGAGTCTCATTCGTCTCTATTGGGGTCGCTGACATGACCGCGAGATGACATTTGTCTGTGATGGCAGCAGCACGTTTCATAAGATGTATTTCAAAGGAGTCCTTTATCAATCTGCTTTCATCTAAGGCGTTTGTTAACGTACCATCGTCTTCTTTCAAAAATTCTTTATAGGGGGAACTCCACTTATTAAAATTCATGGTGTAAACGGGCACTCCGGTGTCTACCAAGCCCTTTAGTGTATCATTCAAGCAGTCAACATATTTGACTTTGTCGACGTCGAACTTTTTCAAAGCTTCTTCCTTCAGTATTGGAGGCCCACTCCACATGATGTCTTCTTCATCTACATTTGGGAGAAAAAGAATCAAATCATCAGACTCAGCAATGTAAAGAACATGAGACCCGGGTATTTCACAGCCACTCAAGTAAAAGAAATACCGGTTCTGACGAAGAGGCCTGGTCTGATCGCTGTATTCATAATACTCGAGATTTTCTCCACTTAAAAAAAAAGCAACAGGATTTTCCGCTTCCGATTTCCTGAACTTTTCGCTTACTTTTTGCGCATGACTCTTCGAAGGATATTTTCGATTCGCTATCTGATCCATTTTGTGAGTTGAACGGTTAACCTTGGTGGACGAAAGGCGAAAAGGATGAGGCTCAGAAGGTCGAGCAGCGCGCGCCTTCCACTTGTTGTGAAAGTCACAAAATACAATCGTTGAGGTGCAAGCGAATGGAATTAAGACCTGCAGCAGGCCTAAGAAAATTCGTAATACCAGCCAAGCTTTTATCTTCGCGGAATAAAGGCGATGGTATTCGAAGCTTTGGCACTTAGCATAAACATGCACAGGAAGGTGTATACACTTTGGGTCCTTGTAGTTGCTTTACTTTTGTAAAACTTGAGCTGATAGACAAATTAGAGACAAATTCATTCCCTAAATACAAGTCTGATTTTGGCTCGCAATTAAAGAATCCCTTATAACTACTAAAAGGCGCCATAAATCGTTTCAGATTGCGCCCGTGCGCTTGTGAATTCCTAGGACAAAGTCGCGCGCCTCGAAGTCTGATGACGAGGGAGAGCCGCGCGATTCAAGACTTCCTCTTGCCACCCTAAATTTATCCGATCAACGAGCGGAATAAGCGATTATGGAAAGATTACAAAGATTGCTTGGCGGAGCAAATGCATCAGTCGGAGTGTCAGGCTCGCACCTGTCAGACTCGGTGGCGATAGATGATTCTGAAACTGTCTACATATCTTCATTGGCTCTCTTGAAAATGCTCAAACATGGTAGAGCAGGTGTTCCCATGGAGGTAATGGGATTAATGCTCGGAGAGTTTGTAGACGATTTTACAATTCATGTGAAGGATGTTTTCGCAATGCCGCAGTCAGGGACTGGTGTCTCTGTAGAAGCCGTTGATGACGTGTTTCAAACGAAAATGATGGACATGTTGAAACAAACTGGTCGTGATCAAATGGTTGTCGGATGGTATCACTCTCATCCAGGGTTCGGATGTTGGCTTTCATCAGTGGATGTAAACACTCAGCAAAGTTTTGAGCAGTTGAACAAAAGAGCCGTCGCCGTTGTAATCGATCCAATCCAATCAGTGAAGGGTAAAGTTGTTATTGATGCTTTCAGAACAATTGACGCAAGTACCTTAATGAGGGGTCAAGAGCCAAGGCAGTCAACTTCCAATATTGGACATTTGAATAAGCCATCCATTCAAGCTTTAATTCATGGCCTCAACAGGCAGTATTATTCTTTGAATATTGACTATCACAAAACTCTGTATGAGACTAATATGCTATCGAATCTTCACAAAAAGTCATGGCAAAGTGGCTTAAAGATGGTTGATTATGGCCATTCTGAGCATGAGAATTTAACGGATATTCAAAGCTTGGTGAAAATCGCGAGGTCATACAATGAAAGAGTAACGGAGGAAAAAGAATTGCTGGATGATAAATTGAAAACACGGTATGTTGGCAAACAGGACCCAAAAAAGCATTTGTCTGACAGATCTGAAGCGATCATAGAGAACAATGTGACATCCTTGTTGACAAGTAATGTAAATTCTATCGCAATTCAATAACGTATTTTAGACAGATTGTTGGAAAATCATTTCTCAATTTTCCGCCAAGTCAATACATATATGACTATAATTCTTGAACAAGAAGAAGTAAGTGCGATCAGTAAATCGATGGATGTATTACTCAAGACCTTCCTTCGACTCATACCAGATCCCAGTTTTCTCAGAATGTCATAAGTAAGCCATGGCTGTACTCTACAGCATATTCAAAGTCAGCTCGAGGAATTGGGGACACATCTATTCCGGGCGGAAGGAAGTGTTTAATGCAAATGATGAGGGACACGAATTTGAGCTCAAGATAATCCATGATTTGTGTCTTTTCACGGGTATTCTTATACGTCATGAATAAAGGAATGAATTCTTCTAACTCACATAGCTTATTTTGAAGCTCTTTTTGTAAGCGCATCCTTTTATCGAGAGAAGAAACGCTTTCGTTGATGATCGCAGGAATTATAGTTGATCCGGGAAAAAGATGTGGCATTCTAGATGCGAAATGATTCCATGATTGGATATCGGGCTTCATAGCCCTTTCAAGTTGATGGTGAATTGTTATGCTTCCCAATAACTCTGCATCACTGTGAGATAATTTGTTGGGAGATACAGGCTCTCCATTTGAAATGAGAGAGACAAGAATCCACAAATCCGTCAAACTTTCCAAATACTCGCTTAAAATCGATTCTGTTGAACTCATGGTAGACAGCCCCGTAGAACTCATCAAAAATGCATTAGAAGTTTTTGCCATAATTGAATTTGCACCGTCCTTTGTCTCGATAATCATGGGTAAAGTTTTGCATGGCGAAGCCAAGTAGGATAATGAAATCATTCCATGTCCGAGCACACTTGTCAGTGATTTGCAGGGTAAAGACAAATCATATTTCCGACAAAATAACAAGCATATATTCAACCCTGCAGGGTCCGTGGGGATATATTTTTTGAATCTGCCGTCCAATTCTATGTGGCGAATTTGATGCACTGCCAAAGTTAGTGTCCGATTGGATAACCGAGATTGTGATTTTTCGATGAAATAGTACGCATTTTTTTTTGAATAATCATTTTTGGTATCGATATCATGATAAATCAATGGGAAAGCATCGAATATCAGGTTTATGGTCAGGGGAATCTTCATTGTCTTCAAGACTTGTCATGATACACCTGTCTAAGCCCAATTGGGCTCTTGAATTTTCTCGCGCATCATCGCCAACAAACTAAGGGCGGTAACTGTGCTATGCAGCAAAAATGATGCCGAGCGAGTAGGGGGCCTAAATTGAGCTTCATTACTGGCACTACAGCTTATAAAAACTAGAATTTAATTGATTGATGAATATAATACTGCGCCAGGTATACTCGAAACCTGAATAATAGCTAATTAAAATCTCACTCCTCTTGAGAGACCAAGTCGATACTCAAATCATACCATTGCTCATTGGCAAATTTACATTGGCTCTCACCATGGTCGACAAATCCAATTTTTTCATAAAATGGGACGAGATCCTTGTGAGCAATGATGACGACTCTGCTTCCTAAATCTTGGTTTGATAACTTTTGAATATAATCGTGCACCAATAAAGTACCCAAGTTCTTCCCTCGCCATTTCGGGTCGATTACTAAACCTTGAACGCCGATGGTTCTGGATTGTTCAATATGGCCCCTTGTAATATCGCCACTGACCGGAAGTTCCATGGAGGCACCAGTAATTTTTTCGGAATAAATTTTCGTGGCAATGATATGTCCTATCAAGGTTTCCTTCATCACTGACAGTTTAACGGGTAGTTTCTCGTCATCATCATCATCACCATCCCCACCTTCCAAGTCGGAGTGTTCTTCGTTCAGTTTCTTCTCAGTTTCCAATCTTTTTGCAGCATCAGGTAAGTTGATTGCATTGTACTTGAGACCATACTCCCTCACGAATAGCCCAGAACAAAGCTCAGGACAAACTGTGAGTCTGTACTTAAATTTTTCTTCCGTACATCTCTCTGGCTCTGGAAATCCTTTGGCTTCCAATTCAATACACAGATCCAAATCCTCAATTGTCAATGGACGAATTGACAAATTAGGGGGAAAGTCTGTCATTTGCCGTTGGTGTTTTTCGTTCTTCACATGCGTAGCTCAGTCCATGACCCATAAATGTGGTCGTGCGCGCCCCCCTCCGTATGGTAAGTTTAGCCGCACCACCTAAATTCGGTCAGACCTGAGACATGAGACACGAGAGCACTAGTAATGAAGCTTTAAGATATCTTGCTTAAAAGAGATATTTTACGTGATAATGAAAATTATTCTAACGAAAAACTCGAGTAACGGTTGCCATCTTCCGTCGTTAACGAATCGCTGATTTTCCATAGGTGAAGGATGTTGTCGTCAGCCGCGGAAGCGAGAGTCCATTCACTCGAGGGACACCAGTTTAAGTCCGTTACTGCCCCAGTATGTCCGGCATGTATCATGAATATTTCCGGAGCACCATCCTCGGCATCTTCTTGTGCCTGTTCCTCCCCTACTCTACTCAAATCCCAAATGATCACTCTGCGGTCTTGTGATCCCGAGGCTAAGAACCCATCCTTGTGGGGTGAAAATTCCATGCTCGTTATAGCATCACCATGTCCCAACATTGTGTGGAGAGCGCCGCCATGAGGTGAATTTGACGATACAATTCGAAGGTCCAAGAAGCTGATGTTTGAATCTTGATTACCGATGGCTAGCAAATTCCTAGAAAAGGGTGAAAAAGCCATACTATTAATACCATTTGATCCAGACCTGTTGAATTTCTGAGCTGGAATATTTCCACAACGTGTGTCAAATATATACACGTTCTCGTCATCCGAGACAGAACCAAAGATATTTGAATCGAAACTATGCCATTTCGCGTCGTTTACAATTTTTGAATGACATTCGTATCTCTGAATAAGACCGCTATCTTTGTCCAATCTGTTTATGTCAGTTATCGCACTTGTGCTGTCATCAGATGATGTGAGCAAAAGCCCTTTTTGAAATTGATTCCAAGAAAGGCCGTAGCCATTCTCTTGATGAGGAAAGAACAGGGAAATCTTAGATCCTTTGTCCAAATGAAAAATTTCACATTCACCCGCACCATTCATGGTGGCCACTATAGATGAATCCTGTGGCATGTAACGAGCTCTATTGATTTCACTCGAGCTTTTTATCTTTTTGGCTATTTTTATGCTCGAAACCGCTTTGTTATTCTGTAACAATGTACTAGCAGACTTTTGAGGCAATCTTGTCGTCGCCAACTTGAGATAATTATCATCTTCACCGGATGTGTGCGTTCCGAGCAATAATCTATTCTCGACAGTGCTTTCCGGACTGGGAGGAAGCCACTGAACAGTCAATGACGGCCACGTGAGGGCAGTCTCACTGACGAACTCATACATATAGCGACAATTCTTGCGCCATAATTCATATTCTTCCTTCAACTGCACACTGTCAGTAGATTCACTCATTTTCTTAACAAAAAAATATCGGGCTTGTGTACGGGTCGCAAGTATGACGCTTCTTAACGTCGGTAGAGGGCGTGAGCGCATGGTGTAAGGATTTAGTGTGGCCTTAAATGCTTGAAAATTCACAATCGATACCATTTCTAAATTGTTTTTTTTTTCTCGTTAATGCATAAGATCAAAGGACGATTTTGGCAGGTATTTCTACCTTCCATCCGCAAAACTTTAGAACAGTTTAAATATAAAACCTTTAATCATGCCTGGCTACAAGTCTAGCCGGCCCCAGAGACAATACCAAGTGTCCAACCACGAGCTATCTCACGCTGAACCTCAGCAAAGATAGCCCAGCTTAATACGCCTCTGTTTTTGTTCTCGATTTAGCGGGTCATAGGCCCATTGGGGGTGTTGCCTTTAATTCCTCTAGAAATGCAAGCAAAATCCCCCCCATTTCGTCGCAAAGGACTTTGAAACATCACTACAGAGTTTGGGGGAATTTTTTCTTCCATGTATCGTTTTCGGGACATGAAATTTTACGCATGGGACTCTTGGACGTGAATTCATCAGTTTTCTGCAAAATCTGGACATCTGATCTCAAATTTAGCAGGCCCTTGGTGTTTGTGTAGATGGATGACGAAACAGATTGATTAAATACCTCACTTTTCAAACTAATCAGTAGACGGTGTCTAGATATTTCACAGCCCTCATGAGTTGAGATGAACTATAAGCACTATTTTACTGAGGGATGGTTTGGATTTTACTAAGAGTAGCAAATAAATTTGCGGCCTTTGCAGGTCATTATGACTAAAAAAAAAAGGAACGCGACCATTTGTATACAGGTTTGAAAAGTCAATATTTGGACTCTTAAATCAAGATCGGTTTCGAAAGATTCGATCCCTTATTTATGCCCCTCTAGGCTTTTCAAATCAATGCGGTCTCATTCTTCCAGAGCGTTTCCATGCTCATAGACATCAATGAGTCGAAGAACATCTCTTATATGCCCAAAATAAGGACAGTCTCCGAATTGATTAGACCAAAAAAAATTTGTTTCACTTGTTTTGAGACCTGTATTTGGCAAGACTTTCAAGTTTGTTCTCAGATAGCCTTGACATAAATCAGCTTCCGACATATAGTCAAGTTTCATTGATTGTAGACTCGTCGCCAAAAGTTTCTCAATCCCTGTATTTTTTAGTCGATCTCTCAAAGAATGACTGTTACTTACTCTTACAAAAAATGATTTCATTTTCCGATGGTTGTATAACAGGAGCGATTGATGCAAGAGGTGAGCAGCCGAGGAGTCAAGATAAGTCATTCCCTCCAAATCGAATATCATGTACTTTGACATTGATACATCTCGGCTTCTCTTCGAAGCAGGATGAGCCCTCGCAGACCCGAACAACTCCAATCTTTTGAGCCTAGATCTCAAATCAGTCGCATTGGTGAATGTAAGAGGCTCGGGTATCTTTATAATAAGACAGCCCTCGATTTCTTCTAGCGCTTGAATATTGAGTGGCCGAAATCTGTCGGTGAAGAGATTAAGCTGGGAAAGTCTTCTCTTACTTCCCTCTACTCTAGGAGAGACTAAAACTCGATCATTCGTAAAGTCCGCATTCAAGAAAGAGTTTGTTCCTGGAACTCTACCAAGAATCTGAATATTAGACTCGGCGGAGTTTTTAATGACTCTAATCAACAGATATATCAAACCAACCACAATTCCAGCCTCAATGGAAAAAAATAGGGTTGTGAAAATTGTAATAAAGAATGTAAATAATTCATTCAAACCACCAGATCTCCAATGAAATGTAACCTCGGAAGGTCCCTCGCTTATTAACAGAATTCCAATGATCGCAGTTGTGACACTTAAAACACATTTGGGTATGAAAAACAAAAGCCCGGAAATGTAACGAGCCGCGAGAAGGGATAATGCTCCCATAATAGCTCCAGAGAATGTTGTTCTAGCGGTAATAGCGTTTATTTTTGATCTGCCGTATCCCCCAAACGCAGGCAAGCCACCAAGTATAGAACACACCAAATTGATGCCACCAAGAGCTACCAATTCACGATTAGATGAAATTGGTACGTCGTACCTAGATCCCAATGATTTCAGTGCAGTTGTTGACTCGAAAAATCCAAGCATCGCACAGACAAATCCCGACGAGCTTAACGCTTTCGCTAACTTCAATCGTTTTGAAGAGAGAGGATTGTACAATGCCAAATTGGATGGCATATCAGTGACTTCGCCAACGATACTCACGCCCCGATCTGCCCATTGTAAGCGCCTGCATAAAATAGTTGTCGTGACTATAGAGAGCAAGATCTCGGGTACATATATCGTAAATTTTAGACGATTATTTGGGGAATGAATAGCCAAATTCTTTGCATATCAAATGAGCATCATCAAAAGAAAGGTGATTGCGCTCACCCAAAGAGTCAAACGATGCGCCCTTTGAAAATTTTCATACACAAACATGAGCTTCTCGAATGGAGAATGAATATCATCTTTTCCTTCCAGATAATGCGCCAAAATATCCTCGAGGCCGAACAGAGGAATTAAAGAATTGATAATCATGACGACGCCGACACCGCAAATGAATCCTTTTAATAATGACTCGCAGAGGACATTATCGAGAAAGCCGAGTCTCCCTAAGCCGAATCCAAAGAGTGTTGCTCCACTGACAAAGGTTATGGCTACCACGTATTCTGACGCTTCCAATCTGTTTTCTTTGTTGTGATGTAAAAGAGGCTCCACAGCTTGACCAATAATGAGTGACATTGGCGCTTCTGGTCCTGTTATCATCTGAGGAACCGAGCCCAAAAGCATGTAAATCAATGGAGCTATACCCAAGGAATATAATCCACATGAGATAGGAACTTTTGCCAAAGACGCAGAGTAGGAAATCACCAATGGAATCTGAAAGGTAGACAAAGATACTCCACCAATCAAATCTCCGATGAAATGATCAAAAGAATATTCACCCACCCAAGAACAGATGGGCAAATAATAGGGTAGAAGCTCGAGAAAAGTGGGTGTCGCGCTTCCAGGATAGTATTCAGTGAGATTGGGGTCTGTTGGTGACGGAGTATGATACCTTTGGAGTACTATCTCATCTCTGTTTTCAATTGACGATGTTTCCTGACGTGGCGACGGATCACTCTTTGTATTCTCGAGATCTACTCTTGGACAGTCCACAGATTCACAAAATTCCTCGCGTGCATTCCCCAAGTTTGTCCCCGGGGTGTTGATTCGTCTATTAGAGATGAGTCGAGCAGGGGGGCCCTGAGAAATAATGCGATTAAAACTTTTTCCTCCCATTTAAACTAAAAGATTCTTTCCTTTCGAAAGTTTTGGATTCTCCGGAGAATATTTGGTGTGCTCCAATTGTCTGAGTACAGGCACACGGCTCCGATTTGTTGCATCATGTCTCAGACGGATGTCCGGAATGCATGCAAACGTGGATGGGAGAGGTCTTGGGGCCCGATAGATAACAGGAGGGGAGAAAGTGGGAGGGGGCGCGGCGGCGCGCGCAGCGAACACAGCAATCAGTTGGGCTTATGGGCTCGACGAGCTGGTTGATTAAACGGCATCTAGAGAAAAGGAAAACCAGGGGAAAGAACACCTCTTGAGTATAATTCTCTCTATTTCGAGAGAAAGCTTAATTGTTGTAGAGTTCGATAAAATTGACACAATCCATATGAATTGGCTTGGATGTGAATAGCATCTTTAGGAGAATTCTCACCAAGAATTTTCCATACTTATGGCAATCAAATACGACAGATAAATATCACGAAAGAGCTAAAGGCAAATGGACGTACTTTAGGAAATAGTCCAGGGTCCTATTATAAGAAGGGGTACGGTAGAATTCCTTTAGTTGCTTAATTTGTTACTTGCTTATAAATCTCTATATGAAGGCATTTTGCCACGTCTGCAAGCCTAGAGGCAGTGCTTTTAGCTAACCATCTTTTTCGCAAAAAGATTTGATCAAAGATAACATTTATATCAAAGAATTCATAACTATATTATAAATTATGACTATAGTTTATAGTTAAATAATCATATGTATAATTATCATATAGAAGAATGCTTGATAGAGAGTCATTGGCCAGGCACATCATACCCATGATTGAAGAAAAAGATCAATTGTTGTCAAAAAAGATCACTCACCAATAAAAAAAGATCACAGGTTAATGACGTCTCAGTCATATTATTTTATAATTAGATCAAAGATAAATAATTTATATCTTTATATTAAAGATCATTTCGCAAAAAAGATACTTAGCTAAAAGCACTGCCTAGAGGTGTCCATATTTCAATCTCATTTACCTTTCAATTACTTTTCCTTTTCATAATTCAATGAATTTTCAATTGAAATTTAAAAAAGAACGAAAATTTAAGACGTTTGCTGTTGCATGTTTGAAGTTGCTTTCTCTTGCGCTTATAGGCTCGAAAAAAAGTTCAGATTTTTATGCAAAAAAAAAAATGAAAATGACACAATTTTGATGTGAAACAATGAAATAATTTTTTTTACCTCGGGTGGCTGATAAAATGGCATAATCAAGTCAAAGATATCGATACTTGCTTCATGCCAATACTTGCTTAGAACAGCTCTAAGCAACTAGTGGTACTCCAGTGTATGTGTGCATTGTGTTTTTTTCTCAATGAAGCCTCCTATACCTACAACCCAACCTTGGCGTCTTCATTATATCCTCAAAGCAAATTATATTGGTAAGTGATCTAAAATACATAGGATGTCATTTAATGATAAAGTTAAATTCGATGATTTTACGAAAGAAAAAAACGCCTCCTCGAAAAGCGGGTGAAAGTTTGGTGATGGTTGCGTGAGTAGGTACAAATTCTTTACTCTACTTAGACCGACCCCGGGGGAGGACTGCATATTCCAATATTTTCAACCTCGCTTGATACTTCGTGCCGAACATTTCAGCCATTCTTGAAGTACATCATAACAACAATGTTCCGTGCAACTTTCAACAGAAGATTATTTTCTTCTACGCCGTGTCAATTAAATACGCTCACATTCGTGGAGTGCTCTAACGGAAGCATTACTCCCTCGTCGTTATCGGCAATCACTGCTGCTCAGACCTTGAAAAAGCCCATTACCGCAGTCATTGTTGGGTCGGAAGGCTCACAGCTCGCCAACTCTGTCTGTCAAATAGACGGACTCAAAAAAGTCTTGTTGGCAAGAGACAGCAAGTTTGATAAGTATCTTGCCGAGGAATTGGCTCCTCTCTTCCAGGAAATCCTCAAGAATGGAGACTTCACTCATGTGATTACCCCCGCCAGTGCTGTTGGAAAGTCCTTTTTGCCCAGATTGGGAGCTTTGCTCGATGTGCAGCCGGTTTCAGATATAGTGCGCATATTATCAGATGATACGTTCGTTCGCCCCATTTATGCGGGCAATGCGTTGGCCACCATCAAAAGTTTGGATCTGATCAAACTCGCATCTGTGAGAGCTTCTGCGTTTGTGCCTGCTAAGTTGATTGATGGAGGAGTTCCTATTGAGGCGATTGAAGTTGTCGAGACCGTGTCCAATCGAGCAGAATTCCTTTCCGAACATTTGCTTAGCTCAGAAAGACCTGAGTTAGGTTCTGCAAACAAAGTAGTTGCGGGAGGTCGCGGTCTCAAAAACAAAGAAACATTTGATTCTATCTTGGAGCCATTGGCGTCTAAATTGAATGCCGCCATAGGTGCCTCCAGAGCTGCTGTTGATGCGGGCTTTTGTGACAACTCCCTACAGGTTGGGCAAACCGGCAAAATAGTGGCACCGGATTTGTATGTTGCTGTCGGTATCTCTGGAGCGATCCAACATTTGGCCGGTATGAAAGATTCGAAGACCATTGTTGCCATCAACAAGGACCCAGAAGCACCAATCTTCAACATAGCGGACATTGCCTTGGTGTCGGATCTTAGCGAGGCAGTACCCGAACTTTCAAATAAATTGTGAGAATAAATCTTATACGGTGAGATTTTCTGATTCGTGATCAGGGTCGGTCTCAGCGAAATTAAATACAACAAAAAAACATAAAAACTATCAGTAGCGTAGTCAGGCGCGACCAGCAAATTGCAAGGCCGCATAAATAAGTACGCGCGGGACCGCGCACAAATCTCATCCTAACCACACTAAGTTTTAAAACTATTCTTTCTAAATCATCCGCTTTTTAAATAATTCAAGAGCACCGACTCAAGCTCGATCAGAAAGAAGTGCCACAGTAAGTTGCAAAATGCCAAGTGGGGAAAGTATAAAGATCGACCGGGACCGGGTGACAGTGTTGTTATTGATAAATTCTCTGCTTGTGAAGAAAGCCCATGAAATCTACGTGACCACACTTAGCAATCGCTTGGCGATTCAACAGATGCTGCCTCAGTCACGTCAAGCTATGCTAGAGCAGTTTAATAACATTAATCGACGGCTACAATGCAATTTGAGCGCCCTCTCGCATTTGGATAATGTGTACAATAATAAAGCAATAGCCCACCAACCTAATCAAATAGAGTTCCCTGTTATATTGTCTCCTCCCACCGAAATGCCGGAATTGCGACCACTTTACAAAAGACTCCAAGATTTATATCCGGAGGCTATCGAATTCTTGAAAATGAAAATGCACCAAATGAAGCAACAGCAGGATGTACGAATGCCTCAGATGCTTCAAAATGGCCAAAGCCCACAAATTTCTCAAATGCAGCGCCAGAATTTACATCAGGTCTCGCAACAAACACTCGGAAAACCATCGATGATCCTGCAACCGGACCCTTCAATGGTACAACAGCGACAACACTACCAACATCTGTCCAGCTCTCCGTACAATAATATTCAGGATAATGAGTCATCTCATCTCAGGACCGTGAACGCAGCCTTCTCACAAGACCAACCTAGCATTGGAACCGCATCAAAAATTCCCGTCCAACATCACCTCCCACAACACCATCCCAAACACCTTGATACATCTTTCACAAGCGGAATTTCGCCGCAAATGATGGCCAAAGAAGCAGATACCAACAAAGGCTCTCTAAATCCAATGGCTAACAGGGCTCTTATAAGTCAAAATGTCCCGTCGATATCCCCACAGCAGATTCTTCAGCAGCATGTCCCTTCAAATGACTTATCTATGGATTTCTTATAGTTTGCCTACATAAAAACGTCGAGATAGTTTGATTAAGGGATACAAAATGACGCCTCAAAAGCCGTCGTGACGAAACTCTTGATTGATGATGTCACTGTACGCTTCGGCAATATTGTCCATCGTATAATTCTGCAGGAGATCACTTTTCTTTGTAGAAGCCTTGTGACGCTTCGGTAAACCTGAGTATGGCACAGTCTTCTGATCCAAGCCCATCGAATGGCTTCCCGCAACACCGGAAGGTTGTAACCATCCTGCATCATTTGTGATTTCATTCCACATCTTTTGCTCTTCATCGAGGTAAGTGACACCTTCTATACCAGCAAGATCGGCGTTCGAATAGAAGTCGCCATTGAACTCTGAATTAATTACCGGAACGAACGATGTTTCATTCGTGAGATTTTCAGACGCGGGAATCGTAGGGGTATGGCGATGTGAGGTCGGCCTAGTGGCGGATGGAACGGGCCCATTAAATTGAATGAAATCCAAATCAGAGCGAAGCGGCTCGGGAATGACAGGCGAGTTTGCGTACTCTGGACTTGGCTGCTCGAAACCGGTTTCGGCTGCGCGATGAGCAAAACTGTTCTCAAAGCTCATATTTTGCTCGTCAACGGAGGAGAAATTGGTGCCAGAGAGATTGGAGCCATCATCATGTTTTTGTAGCAAGTCGTGCATAATGCCATTGAAATCGAGCACCCTGATTAACTTGAGAAGTTGAGCCCTTCTCAAAGCAGCGGGATAATTTCCAAGTTTTTTCATTCGGGTAAAAATTGTCAATGCATGATCCAAATGATCCCTGGTCGCATCATGGACCCCAAAGGATGCATTGAAGAGGATAAGCGTAGATGCCGAGGTAAACAAATATTCTCGATCCATCCAACCGAATAAGGCAACCATATTCTGTGGGAGTAATGCCCAAATGCATTTGATTGTATTGATCGAGGCCTGAAAAGAGGCATTTAGTAAAGTGAGCACGTTTTTAGAGTACTTCGAGAGATCAATGAATTTCGACTCATGATCCACGGACTGTAGTTCCTTCAACTTTTTAGTTGCAAAATGAAAGAGCAAGGGGCGAACGGCCAAATTCATCCCTTGGAAATACTCTGTCATAAGATTCACGATCAAGCGAGTGATTTTTGGGCTACTCACCGAGAAGTCAACCGTTAGGAATTCAGGTAGCGAATTCTTCCATTTGAACAAGCGCTGGACTAAGTCCGACACGACAGGAAGTATGTTTGCGGTAGGTTGTTTTGTATAGAGGGAAGAAAGAATTATGGCATTTATCTGAGTAATCGTCACGCAATTGTTGATATACTCGGACGACGGAAAAATGTATGCGCTTCTTACATCATTTTCATCTTTCGACACTCCGCTGAGCAGGATATTGAAATCAAATGGTAGCTCAGTCGAGACGCTATCATCCGCAAAGCTTAAAGGCAAACCTGCTTTTGATGAAAGCATTCTTTCATACATGTAAACCGTCCACCAAATTCTTCTTCGATGCTCTAGTTCGAATCTGTTCAAATTCTCTTTATCTGCATCGACATGCCAGCCTAGAATCAAGGTTGAGCGTAAAGCCAAGCCGAAATAGAAATATGAAGAGATAGTGCAATCAGCGACCTGGAGGTAAAATGCATAAAGAAGCATAACTTCAATGCCACCATCCTTGGTTATATTATCTATAGCACCCGATGCAAAAAGCCCCGTGAATAGCTCAGATGCTTGATAAAAAAACCCCGACCCTGGCAATGTATTTCTCCCCTCGTCCACCTTTTTCTTACTCCTCTTTTTCGAAAAGGCGTCGATGGTGTTTTGCTTCAGGTTTTGAATATGTGTGTCTGACTCTGTGCCAAGATACATCTCTCCTATAGCAAAGATGAGTAGTATTTTGCAAAACCAGATAGTCTCGAGAATTGTATCGTCGTCTGTATCCTTCTTGATCGAATTCTCATCGTCAGAGGGATTCATTTTCGTCGACATGTTGCGCCTTATTATCTTTTTGTTCTCTTCGTTGTTGCCAGAGTATAGATTCATAAGAAATTTTTTAACGAGTCCCTCGTTGAAAAAGTAAAAGCACCCATCATTGTAATTGATGAAGGTATCGACTAACAAAATGGCATAGGAATAGGATGGGAGAGTGAAATTAACAGAAAGTCCGGGGCGAGTATTTGTTTTTGCCAATGTAATATTGTATGCGTTTCCCTCCTTCTCCAAGATTCGCGTCTCCCTCTTTCTATCAGAGACACCCGGACCTACATGTGCCAGAGATCCTTGTTGCATTTGATGATGGAACAGCTCTGATGGCGAAGAAACCGTCGAGTGAAGATGAAGCAAGTTTGAAGACGGATTGGCGGGGGCCATGTTTTGGATTTCGAGGCCAAATAATGTCATCGATGACGACCCCACGTACACCTTTTCGCCGGTTCTGGATTGTATCATCCGGCCGTACTTATCAAGTGAGGGATGTATCACCTCGTTGCTCAGGTCAAATTGTTCTGACTCGAGCTCCCCATGACTCATACTTGATGCCGTATGAGGAAAGGGAGATTGATCGAACCCGTCCACCTGATGCTCCGATAAACTTGAGCCTCGTAGTGGTTGAGTTGATTGGATATTGGCCGTCTTCAATTGTTCTTCCTTGAGACTATTACGTAGCGCGGCATTTTCTGTCTTGAGTCGGGCAATGTCTTCCTGAAGTTTGTATATATACTTTCTTGAAACCACCAATCTCTTTTCGTACTCAACATACTCGCACTTGGTTTTCGCCATTTGACATTTCAGACAGGGCTGGCCTCCAGGACAACGCGTATGCCTAAAGCGACATCGTATACAAGCACGTGCGGTCTTTTTGAGCAGATTTTGAGGTAGTTGAAGTGTCGCGGTCGGGTCATCTGGATTTCCATCATCGTCAAGGGACATGCTTTCAAACTCTGCCTCTTTTTTGAGATCAATACTGTCGCTTAAAGGGGTAGCATTGCCGCTCATAGTAAGGCGAGGATTTGAAGTTCCTTGAGGACTTTGAGTGCTCATTATGAGAGTATGTGGCTATGATCAATGGGGTTTGTTGAGGTGATACGCATGAGCGCGGCCGCTCCGCTGACTTCTTAATTGGTACTGTATATATCATAAGAGGGAGAAAAGGGCGTCGCAGCCAACTTTTTCATACATGGGGTGCTTCAGAAAAACTAGTTTAGACATAAAATCTACAAATGACTGATGTTAATTAGCCATAGAAAATTAAGATTTTAACGAGATATCCACTCAGAAAATTCCACCCGCAACGGAGAGAAAATAACCCACAAAAGTATGACAAGCACCGTGTCCCGTTATGGAATACTTAAATTTTGGGGAACAAACTAAATAGTTTCTGGCTTCACTCAATAATAGACTCCGTTAGTCTTTAATAAGCAAAGTAATCGTTAGGCCCGTGTATATCTTTACTTTGAGGTTGTCGAGGAATCCCTCCATAAACTAGAAATTGTCGAGGGTAGGATATCGAATCTCGAACTTTTTGTTAGCGTGATTAGCCCAGTCACGAAGAAACGGAACCGAACATCTTTCAAGTAATTCCATATCTCCAATGACGCAGAGATGCATTTTTGGACGCGTCATGGCAACATTCAATCTTCTGAAGTCGTTCAAAAAGCCCACCTCTCGGTTTTGATTCGAGCGCACGAGCGAAAGTATTATCGCATCCTTTTCCCTGCCTTGAAATCCATCGATGGTGGAAACCTCAATGGAACTTTGGCTCGAGTTCGATAACAGCTGTCTTATTCTCAGGACTTGCGCACTATAAGGTGATATGACCCCAATTTGATCACATTGAACACCTGCCGACATCAATTTTTTGATGTGATCACTCACGATCATGATCTCTGAATCATTGAATTTGGAGGAGCCCAAATGAGCAAAAGACTTAAGAGATATATCATCGTCTTCCAAGCGCTCAGGATAGTCTCCACCTTGCGTATCATACCAAATACATGAAACCGTCGTGTCCTCGGTGGCTTCAACTCCGCTTATATCAGAAAGTAGATGATACCGAACATTTTCAGCCGCAACAAGCTCTCCGCCGTAAAATTTATCCGAAGGAAAGTGCATAATATTCTCGTTCATACGGTATTGAATGTTGAGCATCTTTTTATATTCATGACCTTCATGCTCAGAGATTAGACGATCGAAGAGGGTTTTGCTCAAATCCCTCACGTTCTCACCAGCCTTTCTCATGGCAGCAGCTTCCATGACCGATTCGACGGAGGGCGGTAGCTGCTGGTTATCTCCAGCAATCACCAATCTTTTACAGCCAATGTGGTTCACTAATGGAATCCAGCATTGGGGTTCCATTGATTGGGATACCTCATCGATTATAATGGTGTCAAATAGTGGGTTGGAGGCTGAAAAGTCTTTGTTCTTGTAAATATTGAAGAGCTCGTTGGAACCGGCTCCGTGGAGAGTTGAAACAACAACATTGGCGTTCACAATCAAATCTCGAGTAATCTTGAACTGCCGTTCTTTCATTTCTTTCCTCAATTCTTTTAACTCGCCCCAGAGCTTCCGTTTCTCTGAACTGAGCTTGCATTTGGTCGTTGAAGAAAGTACTGATTTGATATCGTCTTCTATTCCTCTGAGAACCAGTTGATGCTCACCATCACTCAAATAATCCAATTTGGATAAAACATCGAGAGAATGCTTTAAATTTGCCAGGAGAAGACGGGCCGGATGTCCGATGCGAATAAGCTTTTCTGGCGCAGCGTTGGTTTTGTCCTTTCCTCGGCGTTTCGATTTTTTTTGGGTAGTGCCTTGCGTTAGTGGGGCGAACGATGGTGACAACCTTTCCAAAATATTATCTACAGATACGTTGGAAGCTCCACATACAAGCACTTTCTCTCCTTGGTTGAAGACTAATTGCTTGATAAGCTCTATGAGAGTATGAGTTTTGCCTGTTCCAGGGGGTCCATGAATGATTGTGATTGGAGAACCGAACACAGCAAATCCAATGGCATTTTTTTGAGAGGAGTTTAATGTATCATCCCAAAATTTGAGCTTCACATTGTCCATGTTTCGAGGGATGAAGACGTGCTCCCCTAGGAGCATTTCGATGACTGTTGACTTGTCGTGATCTCGTATGTCCTTGAGCTTCACCATCGCCTGATGCATTCTCTTGTAGGTGATGGAATTTGTGAGCTTAACAATCCACATCCGGCTGTAGTCATTTCCGCCTTCCTCAAAAAGACTAATCGCTTGCTTGTCATATATTGATTCAGGGATCGACACTCGAAGACATTTTTCATTTATGCGAGTGATAACGCCTTCTGCAGAACTTTCCTCCGAGTGCCCATGGCGGTTTAGTTTGACTATATCTCCTACTTTCAACGCATCGACTTTCAATTCCTCCCCTGCTTGCAGAAAAGCGGGGTCGGGTAATAATTCAACGGACAAATTTCCACCCATTTCGTTTTTTATACTGCTTATTTTTAAATTAAGAATCGCTAAGCCGAGGACGGCCAATTTTTTTGGACTGAAAGCCAGAAGATAACGAGTGGTCAAAAGGGAGTCACATTGTTGTTCGAGGTGAATTGCGTTGGTGAAACCCACAGATAAAGTATTTTGAAGGGACATTGAGCTTGGAAGAATCGTTTATAGAATGTCAGTACTTGTTTTTCACATAATAACCACATATCCCGGTCATTAGGTGCATCTAAGATACTAAATTCATTTATGATCAGACTGATGAGGCCACAGTCGAGGAAACGTAGAGTTCTCCATCAAGTGATCAACATACCATATGTTCTGATATCTGTCAAAATGACAAAGATGATTGGCCTCTCTTTCGAGTGTTTCTGATGAGAGCTTTTAGTACGTTTCAAAGTGGCTCACGTGACGTTGACCGTTTTTGACTTTCGCGAAAGGCCGGGGGGTTTTTTTTTTGAGGTTAAGTAGAGGTATACAAGTATGAAAGCTTAATCTGAAATTTTATATGGAATTTTGTTGCAAAAAGACGATAACAAGAATTAATCTACCCGAGAAACAATGATATATCAACATTTCTGGTTCAATCAGGGATATCACATTCGATTGCTATTTCCATAGAATCTGTACTCGTTCGCAAGAGTTATGTTCCGATTTACACCTTTAGCATCCCATAATCCTTGTTAAAGCCGGCCATCCTTCAATACATATGAATCGACAGAAACCAAAAAACGGGTGGATTTTTGAAAAGATGAAAAACTGATCCTCTGCGTTCAATCAAGAATACCTGGTTCTCACTCCTTAAGGTTACTAGATCATGCTTGGGAATCAGACTTTTTTAGGCACCTACAGGGATATTACAGAATTAAAATCATTATCATGCAATACGCTATGTAGCAAAAATATTTTATTTCACCGTTCACCTTCTAACTTCACCGAAATTGGATGTATTTTATGCGATAAGAGTCCAGATTTGTTGATTTCGATGGTGGAGAAAACGACGAATCAAATGATTCTGTGAGCACTGGGAATGGCACAAGGTCACCTAAACACACCCTAGACTTCGACTTTAAACGGCATGTATTCTCTTGATGGAGAGGTTGATATCATTGAATGTCCAGTCTCGTGTTCTTTTACGGCTTTCGAGTTTCCCAACACGCAAAGCAAGTTGATCCACATTTAGATGATATTGATTACCAAGAGATGTGGCCGCTTCGGTTGATCTTTTGATAGCTTCCAAAGACAGAATTACTGCGAATTTGGTCATTAGCATATCCACTCCTTCAACCCCGAGATCTTGAATAGCATGAAGGAACGCCAAGATCTGTAGCCGGATGCGTGCAGTGCAATAGCAAGAATTCATAGTATTGAGAAGACTTCCCATAAAGTCTCTCAGTTTGAAGAGCTTTAAATCTTCTGTATTCTTCATACCTTGAGTCATATGGTCGACAAGCCAAGCAAGAGGTTTATAGTAATCGTCATCTTCAAGATGATCATCCTTTTTTCCAGCCGAAATGACCAAATTAAATAAGGGAATCTCGGTGGCCTTAATAATAGGCGTGGACAAGACGTAGTGAAATACCCGCTCAAATAAGAAATGCCCAGGATTTTCAAGAATTGGAATCATGCATCCAACAACATACCACACCACAGGCACAAAGTGATTTGCTTCTCGAATTGTGTACATGATAGAAGCAACATAGACCTTCATGAGATTTTTTCCCTTGAAGGTAGAAGTCTCATCACTTAGTTCCTTCAAAACACCCAATAAAATCGTTTCCACTACTCCTCGAATCTCAGAGCAAGCGAGGGAGGTAACTAAAAACCTCAAGAATCCAGAGTCCACGAGCTTGCCGACGTTGAAATGCATTCTTTCCTCGCCATCCTTCACCAATTCTTGGCTATTGAGCATCATTAGCGTCAAAAATTCAGGATCGTAGGTAGTCTCCTGATGAGAAGTTTTGGGACAACGCTCGAAAAACTGATAAAAATCTTCGTATACTCTGTATCTAGGCGCTGATGGCGACTCTAGCATGTTTTCGGTGGTGTTTTTGACAAAGTTTCTTTTCAATGCAACCACAAACGACTCGGCGTCTTTGATAAAAAGCTTTTCCTCGCCAATTATATCCATGTCTTTCTGGCTAATCTCATCTTGATAGTCCCAGTGGGTGATTTGATTTGCCCAACTCTCGCCCGAATGTTTCTCGATTGTCTGAAGAACATTTTTGAGTAGCAAGTCTTCGGCCCTCTGCGAACCCAAATATAATTTGAGCACCGCCTCAAGCATGGTCATTGTGGACAAGGCCCTTTCATTCGAAAAATATAAAGAATGGAGCACTAAAGATGACTGGAACCGGAGTTCTGAATTGTCACCACGTGGGAAACGGCGAAGCGCGTTCTTTTCATTATTGACGAATAAAGTAAACATCTTTGCAACATTCATTTCTCCAGGCTTCGACGCGAGTATGAGGTGATTAGCGTATTGAAGAACAGTTGAGTGGCACGACCATATCTTATGAGCCAAGATCACCTCGAGCTGTGCATCGAGCCATTTGATTGGCACAAATCTCATGAGGTTTTTATCACCTATGGTCAATTTTTGGATCGAGTCCAAAAATTTCTCGAAAGCCTGGGACTGTACATTCGATTCCGCAAGTCGTTTTGTGACATAGACCATCACCTTTTGAATCCAAACTTGTATTGCGGGGTGCGTACCAGGAGCGGATGTAATGCTCTCCACAAAATGAGCAAACGAAGAACTCATGGCTTTTTTCGTATTCGACTCCGCTTGAGAAAACACTAATTCGGAAATTTCGTTCGAATCAAAAAATGAAGGGTAAGCCGAAAATACTTTTAATGACTGATCCCAATCACCCATAGAAAGTGCAATAGTTATGAGACGATCCCTGTACTTCTCCGCTAGCTCAGGATAATACGGACCGATTTGATAGAGTAACTGGTCTGAAATTTCAGCCAAATGCAAAAGCGATTGCGATAGTTCGGGGGATTCTTTCTGGAGTAAATGGAACAATCCAGGTCTCTCGGCAATGGTTTGTACTTCGCGATCTGTAATTGTGATGTTCTGTAAAAGCTGGGTTGCTTCGACTGATTCAATGCGTAAAAGTCCCAAAAGATCGGGTTTAAAGTCAGCGCCTCTTTCAATCAAATGCTTATAAGCGCCGATAGCAACATATTCATTCGATTTGTCCGTAGTGAGACTCTGAAGCTGGGCATCGCTCAATATCCAAATCAATCTTCTGATAAGAAATTGGTTTTTCCGAGAAAGGGGAGTTTCAAGCTTTCTCAAAATGAGTCTGGCGATTTTCGAATCACTCAAATCAATCAGATGTCTACGCATGACCTCACTGAAAAGACATATCGCAACGACTTCGTTTTTTGAAATTGACTTTTCGCCAATTTTCGAAAAAAGGCTTCCTTGTAAGCGCGAAACAATAAAGTCAATTAGAGTGGAATCTGAGAGTTTTGAATTGGCAACAAAGGACCCTAAGCTTGTCATAAACCTGAATAGTTCCGATGAATCTCCATCTTTTTGAATGATCTGGTCGATGATAGAAACCGACTCCGCTAAATCGAGCTTAGAAGCCATTTCAAGCTTCAAGTTGGTCTTAGAAAATTTAGGAGTAATTGGGATTTTTGCATCGGCAGCTACTCGGGCGAGTCCGGCTACCAGCTCACCAACGGCTGCCATTTTTGTGACCATGTGATCCAACCAAACCAAAATTTTTTCTTCCGACTTTATATCAGGCACGTAATTGATTTGCTCGAAAAGAACAACAATGAAAACGCTCACATCGTCATAAGATTTGTGTGACCTATCCAAGTACTTATAAGGAGACTGAACTGCCCTAGAAATTGTTTCATCCAAGAGGTCCCAGACTTTTTTCAGATAGGCATCACTCCCAAAAAAGCTTAAAGAATCTATCAATACAATTATCGGTGATTCTAAAAGCTTCTTCGCATTGAAGATGAGTGTTGATCTCGTGAGCTTTTGTAAAATGATAAATGCCTTGTTTTTGAGAAGAGGAAATGTGGAAAATCTGAGCAACGATGTGAAAAATGAGTTTTTACCTGGTACTCGATTCCACCACTTAAGCTCATTGTTCGACTGAATTGACAAATACTTGTCAAGCATGGCCAAATCGAAGCTACCATAAGAGTCCGATTTTGTCTCCAATTGCCGAAGCTCCTGGTTGATCACACCAATAATTGCACTGGAAGATGATTTTGGTGCAAGTTTTTCTTGCGCGGCCATGATCAGCGTGGCAGTTAATTTGACCAATTCGTTTTCATGACTCATTAATGGAAGAAAAATGGCGTCCAGGGGTAAGTTGCTCAATACCCCGTCTTTAAGAGACTGTGATACTGATTTTTCTCTCAAAAGCTTTTGCAATTGAAGCAAAACAAGCTGCAAGCCTAGTTGTTTAACCATATCGTTGGGATAGGTGATGCATTCACTCAACGCACCTTTTGAAAGAGGAAGGAGTGAAATGAAATCAGCTCTAGCAGGAAATTGATTGGATTTCAAAATCTCCGTGTACAAAAGAGTGTGACCCGCCCAATAGGATGAAAGATTTGGCTCGTGATAGCCACCAGAGCTCGAGACAATCCAATTCATGTAAGGTGGAAGTAATTGATGATTGTGTTCGAGAGTGCGCATGACGAGTTGAAGTTCAGGGTAAAATTCCCAAGGTTTCAACGAGGTAAGAAGTGTGTAGATCAACTTGTTATTTATATGGAAAGTGGCATTGTTCACCACCAACGGCGACCCTGCCTCATTTTCCGGATAGGCTAACCCTCTGTTTGTGTCGGAGACCAAAGTGGTCATCATTGCGACAAATTTCAGCTTAAATTCGCTGAATTCAAATTCATCGTCACTGTCACCCTTTCTCTCGTTTTCTGGTCTCACGAGTGTATAAAGCGGGCGGATGTTGTAAAGGAAATTTTCATTGAGAATTCGACATTTCGTCGCTCTCTTAAAGGTCGCTTCAGAGAGAATAGAATGCTCGATGAAATCGATGATTTTGTTGATTCTCTCATACTTTTCCATGCTGATGTATTTCCAAAAATTATTCATTATTTTGAAGTTTGTCAAAAACGCCTTTCGAAGAGTAGGATCACATGTCGAACATAACAGTACCCAAAATTCGACAAATGCCCCACGCATTGATCTATCTTCAATGATGTGGCGTTGAAATTCATCCCTTGTTGGCACCAAAATATTCTGAATGGCCGAATGATTGAGATCGAGATTGTCTACCAAGAGCGAAATCAAGCTTGACTTCTTGAATTCAATGAGACACTTAAGAATATTTGTGATCGCAACTACTGCAGCAGGTTTCCTCATTGTATAAAGTTTGTAAACAACTTTCAAGTTGGAGCACAACATGGTGTAAGCTTCCTCTAGGCGTGGCAGCTCATCTAAAAATGATTGCTTCGCTGACGCATGCGAGGCATTGGAGTCACTGCTTAAAACATAGTTGATAATGTCAAGAATGATCGCTATCTGCTGAGAGGTTTTATTCAATTGACCTAAGTCATTGACAGCACTGAAATGAAGCAAGTTACCAAAAGATCTGGTTAGACCATCTTTTCTCACGAAGTTGACGATAGGAGTTAAATCTTCGAAGACCCCGACTACAGACACCGCTTGAAGATCTGAAATAGCCGATGCATCCATGCCCGGGAGGACACCTGCTTTTTTTTGAACCATCGCACGTTTACTTTGCTACAAGCGAATTTAGACTAGGACAAACGTTGCATTTGCGATGAGATCAATGGTCACGTGACTGGGTGTTGCGGCCCATATCTCAGAACGTTCCGGATTGGAGGAGTGCGACTTCCCTCGCTGACTGCATATCGCACACTGCCTGGCGAATTAATTTATCAATTAAGCGGTGAATAGCAGAAATTTATTCGAAAAAATTCCCCAATAGACTGCAATTACAAATATATCAATTAAATCATATCGAATAAGCCTTTGAGGGAATCTCATCCAAATGACATCGTGTTACAACCCTCGCAAATATCAGCATGGAATGTGGACTTGAGTGCTTCATCAATGGCGCTTTTCCAGCCATGGAGGAAAAAGTAATTCATTATCATTACGCCAAATTTCGTGAGCTTAAAAACTCAAGAGAAGATAGATAAAAAGTGGAAGGCATAACAATGCTGAACAAGGTTATCACTGTACATTTTCGATCATTCGCGGTGTGCGTTCAAGCACAGATTCTAAAAGAGTTGAGGGGAACAGTAGTGCGATGATAGACAAAAAAAGCCGCAACGCTCTCACAAAACGAGATGCCTTAGATTGGCTGTGTTCCTTTAAAAAACATTTGTCTAGTCAGCAACACTATTTGGATTTAATCTGCCGTTGTCTTGTCGAAGCGCGCAGAGAACTGGAGATATACATGTAACATCTCGGACGTATATAATTTAAGTAGTGTCAGACGATAGACGAAAGTCAATTACAGAAAGGAATGTGAAGTCAAACTCTGCGTGTGTAAAAAAGCGATAATGCAACGCTCAGTACACTGCGCGGGTACAAAGACGGTTATGTGGAAAGGAGAGTATAACAGCGGAAGGAATGTTGCGGCAATTCGTCCCACATGGAAACGAATGAGCTCGAGGATTTAAGCTCTTTTAACATAGCAATTGAATAGTACCAATTGACTGAAAATTCTTTATTTTTATTTGCCAATAAAAAATACAAAGCACTGTATTAATGGAGGTAAAGTGTTTACAGTAGTGCACACCCCTCCAATCCGGAACGTTCTGAGATATAGGATGTTCTGAGATATGGGCCGCGACACCTGTGCGAGAATTCCCAACGCGCGATTCTTACTACGAGATCTTCTCTAAAAATCCTTTTTTGAGCCAAACTAGGTGAAAGTTTTCGTAATAGAAATAAGACCTATATTTTTGTCTTTGACTGCAACGCACGGAACTCTCACATCAGATTATGGAGACGAGAGAATCGGCGAAACGATTTTACTCAGCGGTTATTGACCACCTGGACTAGTGCATGCTTCGATTTTCTTGAAATATTAATATTCTGGGGGCGTAACAGGTTGCAAAATTAGACATACTTATGTAGACTGCACCAAAGAGATGAGTGGTATGAGAAGTACCTTTACAGTTTACCTGAAACAGTGTTCGTGTGTGTTCCGGCCCCCGGGTGCTGCGACGGTCGCAGGACCAAATACCCACACAGCCCCTGGAAGTCGAGACGCGTATAATTCATCCCCAATCGGAATCGAAACTAGGATTTTCAACATTCTGCTCGGATTACTGTCTAAACTTTGACTATTTCAAATTCTTTTTCAGTGAGAAATCTTTAACGACTACCGCGAGTCCACGCAAACAAAAACAGTTTGCTCCTTTTTCGTTTTGAAACCTCTTGTCACACTGTGCATCTTCCCTTCGCCCGCTGACGTCATGGTCTCAAACCTACCCCTGATCCAACTGTGGAGAGGTGCAAGGTTCGTGTTTATCCTTGACCGTATAAACAAAAATCAAGTCTAAAATGACACCAATCTCACGTTCTCGATAATAAAATCAATTTTTATTTTTTCCAGAAGCGGTTTGTTATCATCTTGATCGAACCCTTGTTGTCCCCCCCCATTCCACCGAAAACAAGAATAGCGCGCGCTCTCGGAAAAGCCGCGAGGTTTCTTGTTACAACTTTACCCTCCAATTCACCGCCAAACCATTTCTTAGCGCGGGAAATAATCGGGCTTTACATTTGAAATACACTAAGCTTATCGTCGCTGGCAACCACTGTGCACTTGTTGATCTCAGCGAAGCCTCCCTGTTTGAATTTGATCACTTAGCTGGCCCCTGCTAGATAAACCTCCAAATAGCGGAGTTGTGTTTCTCGAGAAATTGCAACTTTTGGTCACCAAATTTTGTACGCTTCCGAAGTTTTGCTTGTTCAAGTAGCGAATTCGAGATTGAGAAATCAAGTTATCCTCCGTCAAAATCCATCCCTGCGAGTGTCTCTCGAGCCTTTCGAAACGGCGCTGAAATGAGTAAATCACACTACACAAGAAAAGGTAGCGGATCTTTGAGCTTAGAAACTTTTCCGGATCTACCAGCACACTATCAGATTCTATCCACTTTAGGTGAGGGTGCGTTCTCCCGTGTTTACAAAGGGATCAATACTAAATCACAAGAGACTGTGGCAATCAAAGTTATCACCAAAACAAATTTATCTGACAAACAAATCGCGAATATCAACAATGAGATCTCGATAATGAACACTCTTGCAAACTCGGGCAATCACCCAAATATTCTCAAGCTTATTGAGTCCTTTGAGTCGAAGGAAAATAGCTACCTTGTGCTAGATTATTGCGATGGTGGTGAGATTTTCGATAAGATTATCGAACATACGTATCTATCCGAAGACTTAGCTCGGCACGTTTTCTTACAGCTTCTCGATGCCGTCAGGTTCATGCATGAAAACAATATTGTCCACCGAGACATTAAACCAGAAAATTTGTTATTCAAAAGTATACCCAAAGCCGAGCGACCTGTCAACGAATATCTTTCCTCTCTTAGAGCATCTGATGATGAGACCAAAGTGGACGAGGGCAGTTTTCTTCCTGGTGTGGGTGGTGGTGGGATCGGTACCATTAAGCTAGCTGATTTTGGACTAGCGAAGCAGCTTCGATTTGGCGAAGCTAATTCACATGGTTTAGCTCGCAGTAATTTGAAGACTCCTTGTGGCACAGCCGGATATACCGCACCCGAAGTGATTCATTGTGGGGTCGAAAAGAAGCGTCGCTTTAGAAGCGCCCACTCGAAAAGCAATTTTTATTCGAAAAGCGTGGACGTATGGTCGTTGGGCTGCTTTTTATACACGTCACTTTGCGGATTTCCACCCTTCTATGATGATGACAATGAGATCCTCACCCATAAAATTTTGAGTGGGGATTATATTTTCTTGAAACCTTGGTGGGATGAGATCAGTGACGCTGCCAAGGATTTGATTTCCAAAATGTTGATCGTTAGCGCCGAGTCGAGAATCACAATTGAGGGCATTTACAATCATCCTTGGATGGCCAATGCAACTTCTTTGAAACAGGAAAGTTACTTTCCCGAGCAAGGACCGAGCATAAATAGGTATAGGCCGACTTTTCAAGATGCACCTCCCAAAAGAATCAAAAGCCCCATGGGAATGACGGGTGGGCTTGCCTCTCCAAAGATAGCTATTAAGCAAGTCTTCAACAACCCGGCAATGTCATATGTTAGCCTTCACCTGCTAGCTCAATCGAAAAGAGAAAAGGGAAAAGGCTCTGCCGAAAAGGTAGAGGTCACGTTCGACCAGCAGACACGCAAAGAGGTCAAATACACTAGTCACTTACCACGCACACCTAACCCAATGCTCGGTGTCAGCTTTGGTAACGTGTTGAACAAAGATCTTTTTTTTTCGACGCTTGACGCAGACAACGATGTGTTCGATAGTGACAATGTTTTTGATGACTCTGACGAAGAGACTCAAGAAAGCTACGAAGAAGGCCACTCTCGAACTTCAGGAGAAATGAATCCTGAGGAAGACAGTGATGTTCTCGAATTCGATGACACAAATTCGGCGGCACAATTTCTCATGCGGGAGAATGCTCTCGAGCTGGATATGCAAAACCTAGTGGTGTCATCGCCCACATCACTTGATTCTCAAAAGCTGGATGAAGATCAGACTGCAGCAAAAGCCACAACCGGTTCTCCTGGAGTGAACGGCGAATTTGAGTTCACGCTTAACCTCAACGACCTGAATTTGCTCAGAAGACGCTCTTCAACGAGAAAAAGCAGATGTGATGGCTCCAAAAAGACTTGTGATAGATAGCTTTGCTTCTTTTTAATTCGCCTGAATGATAAAATGAGTAGAGGGATTTTTTTCCTATATGAAATACTTAAAAATATGTGAATGAGAGCAAATCATCTATCGGTAGGTTTCACACTTGATTGCTGGAAACCGTCTTCTTCTTCTTCAGGAATCAAGCAGTTATTGGATTCCAAAAGATCTGCCAAATCACCACTCTGTGCCATAGACTGAACAATATCACAGCCTCCGACAAACTCTTCGTTAACATAGAGCTGCGGGATCGTAGGCCACTGACTGTATTCTTTGATTCCTTCTCTCAACTCGGGATCCTCCAAAACGTTATAAGCCGCAAACTTTGTGGGATCCACACCTTGCTGTCCTAGCATTTGAATGGTGGCTCGGGAGAAACCACACTGTGGAAATTCGGGTGTTCCCTTCATGAAAAGAACCACAGGTGCAGATTTGACCGCACTGTCGAGGGCATTTTTGATTTCTGTTGAGATGAACCTCGTGAGGCTGGGCTGCTTCATGGCCCGGAACTAAGACATTTGTTAGACATTATGTGAGTTGTTTGAACATGCAAACCTTCATTTCCTTCGCTGAAACCACTTTAGTCTCGCTTGAGCTCTTGGGAAAATAAGCGGCATTTGAATTACTATACATACGGCATTCTGATGAAGTGTTTTGAAAAACATATACGGACAGGGTCACAATATGCGCTGACTAAGGGTGAGCTCGCATTGAGCGGAAAAGTTCGCGAGTCTGCATACATCGACTTTGGGGTGAGGCGAACCGATGAT
>JAJMGZ010000262.1:0-65569 GCA_030582795.1 Metschnikowia chrysomelidarum | reverse complement strand
ATCTGACAGTTCATCTGCAGGTATGTTCAACTCTAGCGCATCTTGAGACAGCAGACTGTTCCATACTTTGATCACATAATCAACGTCAGATGCGGACGCCAACAACTTGGAAACTGGACTGAAACAGAGACTAGTAATGACATTGTCATGGCCCAGAAGTTGACCAACAGGCGACAAAATTTCACCGTGCGGGGATGTGGGGTTGACCGAAATTATCTTGATGGCATTTTTACGCGAAGTCATCGCAAATTTAGTATCGCCTAGCCAGCATGCAAGACTCTCGATCGAGCAGTTTTCTTCGGTATTGTGTAGCTCCAGTAGATGCGCCAAAGTCGAGCCATCCCACAAACTGACGCTATTTTGTAAATCAATGCTCAACACAAGCAGGCCCAGGCTGTTCCATAGAAGAGACAGAATCGTTGAGGGCACAGGTCCATTGTCAAGCACAGGCACCGCATTGACGATATTTTTGAGCCGCCCGTCCGGTGCCCAGGCACGTATTTCGCCTCCGACGCCTGCCGTAAGAACAACAGTACCTTGCGGAGACCAAGATAAAATAGAAATAGCCCTTGGAATCGGGGGGCCATCGCTGATTACGGGTGGATGATTGAGAGTAACGGTCTCTGCGATGCCAGAAGGCCCAAGGGCGTTAATGACTGCGGTAGAATTTTCGTTTCCAATGGCAAAAACATCAGAGGCGGGATGCCAATCCAGCAGTAAGCTCTCGGGGAATTTGACGATCGATTGTAGGATTTTCGTTTGAAACGACAGACTTGTATCATCGAGTTGACCATTTGAATCGGGATGATCACTCGAGGAAGTTGTTACATCGGCCATATCGACGTCTTGAGAATCACCATCTATTTTCGTGTTTTCGGTGACCACAGTACCGTCTGGCACCTGGTTGTTCACTTTGTAAGCGTCAAAATCTACCTTGTCTTTGAGAATGCTTTCCAAAAGATTTAGACGAGATTCCTTTCCATCTGAGGCATCTTGAAGAAACGTATACAATATTCCCTTTTGGACTAGACTGACCAAAGTTCCCAGTTCAATTGCCGGTATGAGCTTGTTTTGATGCTGGTCATACTCTAGACAGGCCGAGTCCTTCAGAAACGCGTACGCGGATAATTCGAACCCGCTTTCTTGCAAATATCTCCATATGAGATAATTAAGCTCGACACTAGTAAGTGACATCGCGTAACTCAAGCCAATTTTCTAATCTGGATTTTCAATGGCTGGCTGGCTTCAAGAACAAATAATGTACGAGTTTCTGCGTGTGTCCGGCACCCGTGCACCACGGTCATACTGACGTTTGTAACTTTCAGACGTAAACGAATTTTTTTAATATACAAGATAAGAGGAAAAAAATCCAGTCCGCCTTTAATTGACGGGCTATCAGGAGATTTTGAGCGTTTTGGTGTAGGTTACATTTTCTACTACCATAAAGTGAGGGCCTTATAACAATTTAGCGCCAATCTTTGAGTAGAAGGACGCGCGTGTATCTAGCGCCCTTCAGAATATCTGAGTAGGATTTGGGCTACCAGAAAAAAAGGCCGATAAAATCGTCTTCTTGCAATGGATTTCAAGACCAATAACCGGAAAAGCAAGGCGCCATGGCAATTGGCTCCGCCACATCGGGGTAAAGGTCAGATAAACCCATACGCGAACGCCAGTAATGTCAGTATTGCTTCTGCCAACGAGGAAGAAGTGGACAACGGCAGCGACGAGATAAATGATACCAGCTTTCTAAGTGTACAGCGATCAGCATCAACCAAACTGAGGAAACATACTCGCCGGCTCTCGATCCATGCATCTGTGTTGGCCGCCCAAAATCAAGGCATTGATACCTCGAAACTTCCCCCACTCCCGTCGAATGTGCTGATGTACCGCACTGCCACAAATAATTCCGATTTGGTTCTGGTTCATAGCTATGCTCAGACAGTAAGAGAAAGAAAGGAACTTGGCGTGGTGGAGATGATCAAGACTGAATTGTGTAACAAGGACGCAACTACAATCGACGACTTTTACAAGTCTCTCGTGCAACGAAAGGCACAGGTGGAACATAGCGTAAAGGATAAAATCGACGAGAACCAGAAAAACATATTGCAGCTCACCGACAATTTGCAGATCACGCAACAGCAACTTTTACTGCTTCGTGTGCAAACGAAAGAACTATATGGAATTTTGAGTGATTTCACCGAGGCTGCCGAAAGACGCTTGGAACTCGAAATTGCCGAGCCTTTACAAGAGCCATCCACAAACAAAAGCACGACTTCGCTTCTGGCTTTGAAAAAGAGAGACCGTTCTCTGATCATCGTTTTGCAGAAAATGTGGGCTGCCGAATTACAACTGTTGTACAAGCATGTGGATGGCGCGCAAAAGTTTGTTCAGGCTATACCCGACCGGCACATATTGGGTGAAAGTGGCAGATGGCACGAGATCAATGTCGGCACTTGGAAAGTTTCAGACCCCGTTCATATCTTCTTGCTCAATGACTCGATATTGATTGCCACTCGAAAGAGAAGTCAGGAAGGCAGCACCAAACGTCTTCAAGCAGCGCATTTTTGGCCACTCAGTAATGTGGAACTCAATCAAATAAATCCACCAAGCAAACAAAACGCTGACGACACGCAAAGCTACGTTATAAACCTTCGTTCGAACACTTTGAGCTATGTGTATCAAACCGACCGCTACGATCACTTCACACGTGTCATGACTGCTTACCAGCGTGGAAAGTCGGAAATAATGCAGAAACAACGGCGCTTGGAGGAAGCAGAGGAGAAACCAAGGGCTAGTCAGGGCCCCGGTCATCGCAGAAACGCGAGCGCTACAAGCATCATGGAAGAAGGCGCGGACAAACGCCAATTGCGCGATTCCTTGAGAAACTCCGGCTATATTGAGGGTAAAGCTGCATCTCCGTTTGGTGACGCCGATGCTCTTCGTAGATCTGGAACAAATCGGGCCAGTGCCGATATGCTTCTTAAGGATATTTCCGCCCGGGTTCACCAAAGAAATCGTTCTCATGACTTCTTGAAGCAGGAGCGTAAACCCCAGGATGTAAGAGATCCCACACCATTGTTTACGGAGCTTCGGGCAAATGAAGATAAGCTTGATGAAGTTGACGTTCACTTGGCTCACAACGAGTACATGAACGCGGTTGGGCTCATCAAGCACATTGAAGCGAGACTTGCCAGTGTTTTCGAACGAATCCAAAATATCAGGAAAGAAGATACTCGCGCCGAGGAATTGCGTCTACTTGTGGACGTTGTCAAATTAAAGATCAATAACCGGAAAGCAAAGGTACAAGAGGGTCTTCAATTTGATCTCAATCATACCATAGCCTCTCTCACCGTTGAACAGATATCTGGGATTGTAGAGTTTTACTTGAGCTTTGGAAAGCTTGAGGAAGGTTTGGAAGCAATTTTGGATGCCTTGTCGACGCATCTATCAAAAATCGTTGGAAGGCTTACTGCAAATGCCCATGGATCCACCAGGGTTGACGTAGTTAACTACCTATCGGATCTCATTATCGTTCACGTTCTGATCATCAAGCGGGCTGCCAATATACACAGAGCTTGCATTGTTCCGATATTAAAACGAGAGGGATCAAAGACAGCTGATTCTAGTACTTTTGTGACATGGTCGATTTCTGAGGTTGAGCTGCTCGCAGAATTGATAAAGAAGCATTCATCGGGGTCACTTTTGGTAGAAGAGTCCGACGTGTGGAAGGTGAAGGACGTCAAATACTACGAAGAGCTTTTGAGTGTATTAGAATCACAGCTTACGCTCTTGAAGAAGGAAGGCTTAAATGTGGATTACTTGTTTGCTGACATTACTCACTGTGTGCCCCTCGCTGCATGACTCAATAATACCTCACAGCATTCTGACGATGACCTGGCCATTCAACTTGAACTCAAAGCTTTGCGTAGTAGTTGGTAATGTCATACTTCACTCGTAATTGCGCGCCCTTCATTTTGAGGAAGAGCACAGCCAATACGGCAACTGAAACGACACCAGCATAAATGCTAAAAAGGACGCCGGTTCCCAAAGCACTTATCAAAGGTTCGGTGATAAAGGTAGCTACAGCGGCCAAAACTTGTCGCACGAGATTGTTCAAGGCCACCCCGGTGGCTCCCTTACCGGGCAAAAGATCAATGAGGTACGTCACCGTGGTCCCAATCACGAGCATGGATCCAAACCCAAACAAAGCGCTCCCCACCAATGGCGTCACCCAATGTTGTTTCTTATCAAGGCACCAGCCGAATATCATACAAGCTGGTGGAAAAATCGCAGCGGCTAGCACAACGTTCCACGAGAGTCTAGATTCGGGCCGTAGCTCTCCGTTATGGAGTCGAGCGCTCCGCTTGATGAGCCAGTCATTCCATTTTCCTCCATATACAGAGGCCAAAATGTAAGTAACGGAATTGGGAATATACATGAGGCCAACGATGATGGGGGAAAAATTGTATGGTGCTCTACTGTATTCGTTCGAGATGGTGATGTTGAAAAAGTATATCCCCATGAACCCGATACTGGAGTAGATAATGACAAGAAGCACGGGAGGATATGTGAGGAACACAATGGCATGCATTGGTCTGATGGTGTAGTCGTAAAGAATGGAAGTCCATGGCTTTTTAGTTGGTGCTTTACATGACTCCACCAAAGCCAATTCGTGATCCCTTATTCTTTGGCTATAGGCAGATTGGTTTGTTGTGAGACGCAGCAAAGTGGGCATAACAAGATCGACGGGCGTTTCTTCGTCTGGCAATTGACGCCTAACAGAGGTACTTTGCGAAATATTCGAAGCTAATTCTTCTACACTGTGCAGTGATACATTCTCGTTTGCGTCGAGCGTATCTTGAAGCAACATTTTTACCATTTCGTCGTTGTTTCTAGGCAAAGTCTCGGGGAGGAGCAAAATAATCAGAACCACGTTTATGCCGCAAACGATCACCATGACCCACATAGTGGCGCGCCAGCCCCAGGCTTCTGCAACAGCGCCACCAAGAATAGGCGAAATGAACGGGCCGAGAAGTGGACCCAAGTAAAATAACCCTAATGCAGTTCCTCGTTCTTCTTGTATATACAAATCAGAAATTGTACCCGCGCCACACGCCTGTACCGCAGAGCCACCCACGCCAGCTAGTAAGCGTAGTACAATTAGGGACGAGATGCTTGGTGCGAGAGCGCATGCAATGGAGAAGGCGAAAAACCAGATAAATGAGATCACATAAACAGATCTACGGCCGTGTTTCTCCGAGAAATTAGACCACCACATAGGAAAGATTCCTAGCGATAATAAATAGATTCCGACCGATACATTTACCATCGTTACGGTTGTATCAAGATCGCGGCTGAGATCCTCTATGGCCGGGAGCAAAATCGAAGTACCCATGGGGCCTGATATGGCCGCAAACGCGACGACTCCCACGATGATTAATTTCTTGCGCGGTGAGTAGTTTCGTGCATCGCGATACTCAGGCATGACAGTGAGCCAAGAAAACAAGCCTCTTCTCTTGCTCTTGGTAACTCGATTTACTGTGCCAAGCGAATTTATTGTGGTTTTCGTGCTTAATGCCTCCATCTTATCATCTACAACATGAGCAACAGGTGTTTCGTGAACATCGGGATTTTCTGCATCGGATTGTGGTGTTCCCGATCCCGAATCTTGTTTTCTCGAACTTAGTTGGTGTCTTAATGTTCGTGGCTCGGGATGATGCGGGGTCTCGGGATGCAGAGACAAGTCTGAAAGTGAACTTGCCAAGGAATCGGCATCGGCCATGTTTAATACTAAAGTTTGCTTCGAGTCTTAAAGCGCGCGTGTGCTTGACAAAAATAGCAATCAATCAAACTGTTGGTAAGTGTTTTAATCAAAAATTGTCTGTGATCTGGGGAACATTGGTTCGAAAAAAAAAGACTTGTGCGAGACCGCTCGCGTTAATGTTAATGGGTCTTAGTCACCATCGGTACCATATCCAGTAAGTGGGGCTCGGCTCGGCTCGGAAGATAACGACGTGAAGCACTGCAGATAAATCGAGGGGATTTTGACAGGGTCCCAATGTCGAATCCCAAAAACTCGATAGTTGACCCCTACAGGTTCGGATTTGAATTGAGAAGACCACGGAATCTTTGTGGTTTTCAAGATGATTATAATGATTCAATGGCCGAATTACATCTCCTACCCGGCGTAGTAGTTTCGAATGACCCCTGCTACTGAGACACCCAGCGGAGGCAGATTTTCGCACAGGCGATTCTTTTTTTTTTTGAGATCTGAGGTTCTAGGACAAACAAGGTATTCTTGTCAGAAAAATCAATTAATTTTAAGGCGTATGCGTTTCTTCTGTTCAAACGCTGAGAGTCATTAGAAATTTTGCGATACGCATCATCATAACAATAGTGACGTGACAGCTGATCGCGCGCTCCTATCAGCGACTGCACGAAATGTGATTACACTAATTAAAGCTGAATCGTGAAAATCGCTCAAATCAGCTCGCCACTCTTCATCCGTAGCCGGCATTTCACTTTGAAGAGAAGTGTAAGTCGACAGTGGCCCCAATATTCTGTACCACTGATAAGTTACACACTGCCCGTCATCAATATCGCACTGGCTCGGCGGCTGTTACTTCTAGTCAGGCCTTCCTCGGTCTCCCAGATAATATGAGACAGAATGAATTTGAACACATTTGAATCCTCAAACTAACACTAACAAACTACCTATTTTCTCTTAATGTCAAATTGTTAATTTGAAAACTGAATTCTTCTTAAGCGAAGCTTCGATGCAAGTTCTCCGCTCCTAAATTGCGTCGCAGTGGATGAAACAGATTCTTTAATTCTCAACAGCCATTTATGTGAGCGAGATTGTCGGGTACTTTTAATTGCATCTGAAGTATTGTGCACTTCAATAATTAGGATGAACTGTTTTTTTTTGTTAATGCGAGCTACGGGACCTTAGTGGGGCTTGCGGCTAGCCTCATTATAATGAGCGCGCCAGAACCTTCGCCACCTCCTCAACTTTGCAGATCCACTGTTGTCGTTGATCCACAATTTTCTCTCGAGTTTCCTTCTGCCACAGATATCGAAAATTTCTTAATTTTAATGGTTGCGGATTGATCATTAGACTGACTCAATCACTCCATTCCCAATCTTTTGTTTGCTTTCGCTTGAGGTATCCAATCTATCATTCGTTAGACTCTCCGAAGCTTCGAGTTTGCCTTACTCGCCATAAATCATTTCGTGAACCCGAACTCGCGGATACTATTTGATAGTTGCTCGGAAAAGATTATGGCGTTTAAACTCACGGAATTTTTACCGATTGCCATTGCTCGAACCGCATTCTGTGCGGTAGTTTTCACCTTGGGTGTGATTGCTATTCGTATAAACCAGATGTCGGCCACATTTTTCCTAGAAAGAAACCCACGCTGGTATTATCCCTGTATTGACATGACAAAGCAATACTTTCTATATTTGATCACATTCATAACTTCGTTTGCAAGCCCCTGCAAGATAAGTGTGTCTTTCCGCTCATCCGATTTGCCTGAGGAAAACACATTTAGAGTCGACGGGAATCAAAACTTAATTTCTCGCTTATCGCCAAATGCGATCTACATCTCGAACCATCAGATTTATACCGACTGGATTTTCTTCTGGTTCTTATCGTACACGAGCAATCTAGCCGGCTCTGTGTACATTGTGATCAAGGAGAGTTTATCGAAAGTCCCGATTTTAGGGCCAGGTATGCTCAAATTTCGCTTTTTGTTCTTACTGCGCAAATGGGAAAATGACAAAGTCAATCTCACAAACAAACTCCTTGCAATTGATGCAGATGCTCGAGGTGTAGGGCCAGCCGCAGGGGTGTCTCTATATTCCTCTTCTCAGACGGCAAATCCTGCCATCCAGCAATGGCCTAAAGGCACTTCCAAGAAGCCAGATAACAAGTTCAACTATCAGCTCGTGATATTTCCTGAGGGGACCGTAGTTTCTCCGAACACAAGAGAACGTTCCAAGACTTACGCAGAGTCCATCGGAAGACCTAACTTTGACCATTTGTTGTTACCAAGAGCGAGAGGTCTTTTCCTTATGTTACGTCTGTTGAGAAATACTCTTGATGTGGTGTATGATATCACTTACGGTTACACTGGATTGAAAGCTGATGAGTACGGCGAGGAGATTTTCACGCTCAAAGCCTTATATTTGAGAGGAAAGGGACCTCAAGCCGTTAATTATCACATTCGTGGGTTTTCCATAAAGGATATACCATTGGGCGACGATGATTCAGTGGATATTGACAGCGTTGACCCAGAAACTCTAAAACAATTTGAGGATTGGCTATACAAAATCTGGGCTGAGAAGGATTTGCTTATGAAGCGCTTCTTCGAAACAGGCGCATTTGTTTCGGAAGATGACCCCACTACACAGACCGTTGTCGCTGATTTCAAATTGAGGAGCATGTTTGAAATTTTGGCTCCCTTCACCATTCCTACTGCGTTCGCTCTCATTGGTTATGTTTTATGGAACAATCTTGTCCGGCTCACGAGTTTGATTTCACGTTGATTCAAGATTGCCAATTATCGGTTGAAATTTTGAGGTTTTTGGTTGGCTTGGGTTATCGGAATTTTTAGCGGATAACATTTTATTTTAGTAACGAGTTGCCGTAGTGGGTGCCTGTTTTATTTTAGAATACATATAGAAAAGCATTAAGAAGCGAACTCTTTCTAAACCACGAAGTCTGGAAGCACCCTTCCTTAAAAACTTTTCGAATAGGGCTTTCTCGATGCTAATTACGACGCTCACGAAAATGAAGTTTTGTTTCCACACATAGCACGCTTTTATCATGGAATCTTCGCATTTTTGATGTTTTCTTGATTTGGCGAGAAAATCTACTGCGTCTTACCGTAGAGGATCCAATACCCCGTGATGTTGTCAATTCTCAAATAATTCTCATTTGTATTGTATTTATTACATCAAAATCATACAATTACTGATAATCCAGAATTTCTAGAAAGATCGCGCTAAATAGATCTTAAGTTGTCACAGAATTAGCAGCAAAATTTTGAGCAAGACTGCAAAAAAAAGAAGACATGTAAATGCGAATTTCTGACGTCTAAATCGGGGTGTGGCATAAAAACTCTTACAATTCATCAGCTGAAACTTCTAAATTTCATTGGTCGCCTGACCCAAAATCGTTCATGCCTTTAGGCACCGGTGTTTGAAGACTTCATTCGGGGCGCCTTTTTTCGCGATCACGGCGCGAGTCAGGAAAAAAAAAAAAAAAAAAAATTACACACAGATCTGCGACAGCTCACAAACGTTGCAAAAACTAAACCCAAAACGTCAAGTTGCTAGTAGGTTTCAGTGTACATTCCATTGATTTCAGCATTCAATTCCGTCTGAAACGGATCACTTACTCTTTTGCTTTTCATCTGTAACGTGAGTTTTTTGCATCAATATAAGAAATGTGCTTTCCCTTCCTACCTTGTCTTCCCCATACAAGTCCAGTGATGTTTGGGGTCGCTACAATTTATAAATACTTCTCGCTTGTTTCACTTATCGTCTCATTCTTTTTATTGGGATTCCTACTCATAGGTGGAGCATCCACTGAGTCGGCATATCTGTCCATTTATCTAATAAGATTGAAGTATAATAGCACGAGCATTGCAACCAGTGGTCTCAATAATACCAGCTCCGTTGCATCAACAATATCGATTCGGGCCAATTACCTTACCTTATGCGCGAGTGCATCCGGTGAAATGGTATGCACAACAAGCAAAAACACAACGAGCCTCGGAAGTACAATCAGTGGTGTGGGAAATGGCACTGTCAAAAACGTCAATTTAGTCACCATTTCTACAGCATTGAGCCTGGTGTGCAATCCATACATACTTATAGTGGTGATTATCCTTGTTCTCGCGATGATTGTTGTCGTTCTCTGGCAAATGATGCCTTTTGTCCCTGGTAAAATCGTGGCTAGGAAGATTTGCGCAGCTACAGCGTTGTTGGCCAGCCTATTATGGGGTCTTGGAGCTATGCTTCAGCACCAGGCAATTGTGAGTGCCAAAGCATTTGTCGAAGCAGCAACTACAAGTGTGGTACAAGTGGATCGTGGATCGAAGGCAGAAGCTCTATCTTGGTCCGCTTTCCTGTTCCTAGTCGTGTCATTTTTTGCAATGCTGTTCAGGGTGTTTAGAGATCACCGCCAAATGCTGGCTATTGATGAAAAATGCTGAGATCGGGGTAGAATTTTTACTTCCACTGAGCGAAATCGGAAATGCCGCAAGTAGAAAAAGATATACGGACTGCAGTTTGAGAAGAAAAGAGAGTTCGAGTAGTAAAGTATCAGTGTAATTTACTCTTCTCGCAAGCTCAATTTCCATTTTGAGAGGCCTCAATTTTCTTGCTTTTGCACTTTAGTCATAATGGACAAGGAGGTGCCCGCAATCGGGGCCTGTAACAAGATGTCGTCGTCATATGTTTATTTTACCGCGAAAAGTGCTGGAGCTTCTCAGCCGCCAGGTCAGAATAAACAATCATAGTCAATTTTAGCAATAGAACGAAATGAAAAGAAATGATGCGTTCCGATTTTCTCGCAAGATACACTAGTCATTTGATTTCAGTCTCGAGATACTATCCTATCTAGAATTTTAGTTTAAGAGCGATACTGACGGCTCCTCGACCGAACGCCGCCCAAGCCTTCACCTCATACGCGGACGCGCGAGCCCATGTCACGTGAAAGTCACGTGCAATCCACCGAACTGGACCCGCTACATTTCCACCTTGTGGAGCGCGACTGTAAATTTTTAGTGTTTACTCTCTACCAAACAGTATCTCGCAAGCTCTTCACCCCGACATGAGCCACATCGAGCAGATCGATGGATTTGTCCGTCGTTTGAAATCTGCGGACAATGATTACCGAGAATCACAATCGATTTTGCTGGAGCTTTTGGATATGATAGAGGCTTTCAATGGCGCGACAGAATACGCCTATTTTTTGAAGACTCTCGTTCCAATTTTGATGGAAAAGCTCAATCTGGTGCCCATTGCCTTTGTGAGCAGCAGCTCCGAAAATAGACTAAGAAACCTGATTTTGGAAATTATTCATAGGTCCATTATGACCGAAACCTTTCAACCATACGCGGAGGAGATCTTGACATGCTTGTTGCGCATCTTACAAAACGAGAATGAAGATAATGGTGTTTTGTGTATGAAGATTATCACGACCTTACACAAAGCGTATAAGACTCAGCTAGCAGAGAAGGTGGACGAGTTTATCGATATCATTAATCGAGTGTATGACAATATGGACCAAACACTTGTGGACCTGTTTGCACAACAACAGCATCTGCAGTCACCCAAGCCAGAAATGGACGAGAGCAAGGAATCTTCATTCACTGATGAAAACTCGAAAACGCTCGGTCATGCCATGAAATCATTCAAGGTTTTAGCCGAATGCCCAATCACGATGGTATCTTTGTACTCCTCCTATAAGACATTGGCGCAGAGTTCTCTTCCATCGTTTCTTCCAAAGATCTTACACATCTTGCAGTTGCAAGTGGAGCAACAGAAAACCTTTCGAGAAGAACATCTTCGTACCTCGGAATCTGTCACGGCTATCCTGCCGGACATCACCAATAGACAAGCATACTCTGATTTTATTTTGGGACAAGTGAAGGCGACATCCTTCCTTGCTTATGTTTTCATTAGGGGCTATGCAAGTCAAAATCTTTCTGCGAGTGATGCAAAGATTGTTCCCGAAGTAATTTTGCGCCTTCTTCAAGATTGCCCGGCAGAGTTGTCGGTGGCCCGAAAAGAACTACTTCATGCAACACGCCATATACTATCCACACCTTTTAGGACACATTTCATCCCAAAAATTGAATTGCTTTTCGACGAAAAAATCTTGATTGGTCACGGATTAACTTCGTTTGAAACGTTAAGACCCTTGGCATATTCAACGGTGGCCGATTTTATTCACAATGTCCGCAACGAGCTCACGACAAAGCAGATTTGGTGCACGGTTCAGATCTACTGCTCTCTCTTAAAAGATGATCTGTTGGCTCTTACTGTTCAAATTATGAGTGCTAAGCTTTTGCTCAATTTAGTGGAAAGAATCATGAACTTGCCCAACAAGCTCGAAGGTCGACACATGTTCATGACCATCATTGATTCTTATGCTGAGAGATTTCACAGTCTCAACAGAAAGTTTCCATACATCTTGAAGAAGCACAAGCAATATGAGGCTCAAATGAAGACGAAAGAAGCAGATGGAAAACTCGCAGTTAAGCGTTACAGCTCAAAAATCGATAACCTTGACAATCTGGAGGCGGCATCTCAAGAGGAAGAGGAGGATTTAGACCTCGAAGAATGGAGAGAAGAGGGACCCTTTGACTCTCACTCTGATGCACACTTGCAGGCAAATGCTGACGATGAAATGGATATTGTTGAAAATCGCCCATCGCCAGGATCTGAGGTTGATTGTGTGACGAGTGAAGATATTTTTAGCATTGAAGATCTTTCCCCGATCTCGGTATCATCGCAATCGTCAAGTTCGGATCTTCTCAAGGACGCAAGATATTTGTTCCGTACATTGATGACATTTTTAAAGTCTGTTGTTTTTGGCCTCAAAAAGTGCAATCCACCAGTTCCCCCACAACCAGTTCAAGACCCTAACAATCCTGGTCAAGTGGTGAACTACGACAAATGGGATGAGTCAGCAAAGTTGACATCCTTGGAAGAGATCAAGATATTGAAAAGCTTGTTTCGCGGTGGTATTGGATGCATGAAGTTTTTCTCTGTGTCCAAACCCAAGCTGACAACTCAAGCCAAAGCATTCGATTTTGCCACAGGTGGTCCAAATCTTCCAATTACATCGTCCAAGGAGGAAAAAGACCTAATGGAAATTTTCGCAACAATCTTCATTCACATAGACCCTGCGTCCTTCAACGAAATTGTGGGTGATGAACTTCCCTACATGTTTGACTCTATGCTCAAAAATGCAGCTCTTTTGCATATTCCTCAGTTTTTCTTGGCCAGTGATACCAAGTCGGCTAGCTTTTCCGGTATCTTGATGTCGTTTCTTCGAGGTAAGTTGGACCAGCTTGATAAAGCTGATCTCGTGAAGTCAAACATTCTTATCAGATTATTCAAGCTTTGCTTTATGTCTGTGAATCTATTCCCGACAGCCAACGAAAGTGTTATTCTTCCTCACTTGAATCATTTGATTCTAGAGTCATTGAGGCTATCGACTGAGGCAGAAGAGCCTATTCTCTACTCCTACTTGGTCAGAACCTTGTTCAGGAGTATAAGTGGTGGTAGATTTGAAAATCTTTACAAAGAGATAATGCCCATTCTACCGGTTTTGTTGGAGAGTCTCAATAAGCTCATTGCCAATTCCAAAAGACCATATGAGCGTGACATATATGTTGAATTATGTTTGACTGTGCCAGTTCGTTTGTCAGTATTGGTCCCTCACCTTAACTATTTGACAACGCCCTTGGTTTACGCCTTAAATGGCACACAAGAGCTTGTAAGCCAAGGATTGAGAACTTTTGAGTTATGCGTGGACAATTTAACGGCGGAGTATTTTGACCCAATGATCGCTCCGGTCATTGACGAAATAATGGCTGCCTTGTGGAAGCACTTGGAGCCCGTTCCTTACCATCATCAACATTCACACACGGCTATTCGTATTTTAGGTAAGCTCGGAGGTAGAAACCATAAGCACTTAAAGCCGTGTAATGCATTGAAACCTCAGTCTGACTTAGACCAAGATATTGCATCACTTTTTTCCATTCAGGGGTTTGAAGACAAAATACCTCTTTCGATCACCCCCGGAATTGAGTCTGCTATTGAGTTGATCGAAGATCCGAGACTGAAAGCGCATTACAGAGCCAGTGCTTACAAATACTTATCAAGCATTTTGAAGCTTTTCGTTGATACCAATCCTATCCCTCGGGATTATGGCGCTTTCATTCAAGAACAAGTCGCATTGTTGAAGTCAGATGAACTTAAGGATTTCCCGGAATTAGAGCCTTCAGACGTGAAAGATTCTGCCAAATTGTCTCGTCAGCGAGCTTTATTTTCGAAATTATTGGAAACACTTTTTTTCTCTTTGTCTGTTCCCGAGATTTCGGAGGACGCAAGCAAGCTTATCGACAATCTCACCAACCACTTCACCTTGCTCCACTTGGGGTCATCATCAATCTATAAAATCAAGAAGGATAGACCATTTTCTGTCAATGATCAGGAGGGACATGCTTTTATAAGTGAAACGGTATTCCTCAATGCTATTAGTTATGCGTTGAGCTTCTGGGACAAGCGCGTCAGGGCAAAAGGAATCGAGACCATTCAAAACATCTATAACACAACAGTCGTGCTTTTTGGATCAGACTCTGATGCTCTCTATTCTCCCACGTTCCGCACCATGTTCTACAAGTTTACTCACTGCTGTTACAGCGAGTATTACCACACGAAGCTTGGGGGAGTTTTAGGCATCAAAACTATGTTTGAAGACTTGAGGATCCCGCCCAGCTGGTTCTTTAAGCGTCAGTATGAATTAGTGCGGTCAATTTTCTTCATCTTGAGAGACACGCCCGACACAGCCCCAATCGAGGTGCGGCATTTGGCTCAAAGATTGGTTTTAGACATTCTCAAGCAATGCAATGCGGGTGTCTCCAAAGAGACGATGCTCGAAAAGCCTTTCCAAACTTTGGTCGGTGCTTTGGTCTATGACTTGGCAAGTGCAGTGCCCATAGTGCGAGAGGTGTCTCAAAAGGCGTTGACGGTTTTGTCTGGCACAACAAATTTAACAATTGCAGAAATCATGGGCCCTTCGAAGCATCTTCTTTTGACTCCTATTTTTGGGAAACCGTTGAGAGCTTTGCCGTTCCCGATGCAAATTGGTAACATTGATGCGATAACGTACTGTTTGGGGTTGGAGGGTACTCCTCTTACGTTCAATGACGAGTTAAACAGGTTGTTACTTGAAGCATTGGCCTTGGTAGACGCAGAGGACGAATCGTTGGCTAATGTTCATCGCCTTTACGAACATCGAACTTCGAAGCAATTGATCGAGTTGAGAGTTGTTTGTATAAAATTGCTTTCGCTCGCATTAACCAAACCAGAGTTCGCGCTTGGACCCCTTTCCGAGGCAAGGATCAGAATTCTTGGAGTTTTTTTCAAAGCTCTTTGCAATAAGTCAACTGAAATCATCAATGCCGCTCATCTTGGGTTGAAGTCCAGTTTGGACGAGAGCGCAAAGCTTCCAAAAGAATTGTTACAGAATGGTCTCCGCCCAATGCTTATGAACTTATCAGATCACAAGAAGCTTACTGTATCGGGTCTTGAGGCACTTGCCAGACTTTTGGAATTGTTGATTTCCTATTTCAGAGTTGAAATCGGACGGAAGTTACTCGATCACCTTATGGCATGGGCCCAAATTAATACTCTTCGTCTGATTGCAGGAAATGACTTGGAAAACAATCACACAGTGCAAATTGTTATGGCTATCCTCAACATTTTCCATTTGTTGCCCTCTAAGGCGTATACTTTTATGGAGGAAATCATCAACACTTTGCAATATCTAGAGGGGCATTTGGATCGCCACGAAAACTCTCCTTTCAGACAGCCTGTCCTTAAATTCCTTGACAGATTTGCAGAAAATTGCATAGAATACTACCTTGCAAATTTCAAAAACCGAAAGTTGGGCAATATGTTGGCATTTTTTGCTGGCGCCAAAGACGGACCTCGGATTCGAGAATTCTCTAAAGCGAAAATGGCGGAAATTATGGAAGATATGGAAAAAGAATCAGTAGAAGAGGCGAAAATCACCAAGTTCGCCAATATTGTTGATTTGGTTGGCGCCATCGCTAGTCATGACGTTGCGTGGTTTAAGGAGCAAGCCCCTCTTCTTGAATTTTTGATCAAGTTTGTCAGAACTGTCGTCGAAATCAAAACTAACTTGCCATTGATCTCTAGCGCTCATTTGCAGGCCGGCCAAGCGGTTACGAAGCTCCAAGAAATTTGCGTGGACTTTGCAAAACATGCCCCGGAGAAAAAGCGTGTTCTTTTCCAAGTTGTTAATGAGCTTTGCGAGCTTGACTTGAAGGTCAGTGTGGGCGTTGAGGATTTCATCTTTGAACAAGTCGTTTTGTCTGACAACATTGAGTTGAGATTGGACTACATGAATCAGTGTGTTGACTTTATTGCAGAGGACACGCAATTAAAAGCCAAATCATTCTTCTTGAGAAATGTGTTTGATCTTATCTACTTGCGCGAAATCAAGCGTTTCGGGACAGCACGCGCTTTGTTCGAGGGCTCAATTGATTGGTTGGAAAAGTTTTCAGAAAATGTGTGGAAGTCAAACAATGATATCATAACGGATAGAACATCCGGAAAAATAGACTCTTACAGATTTGCTCTTCTCGAAACCACCTCAATGCTTCTCAAATGGTCATCGGAAGAGGTGCAGGCCCACAGAAAGGACATTATCAAATTCGGGTGGAACTATATCAAGTTGGAGGACAACATAACAAAACAAGTTGCGTACGTGACGACCTCATACTTCATTGCGGCTTATGAAACGCCTCCTCAGGTAGCCACGCAAGTCTTCGTCGCCCTCCTTAGAACACACCAAAATGACTCAAGACATTTAGTGAGACAAGCACTTGATATTCTTGCTCCAGTCATGTCATTGAGATCAGCCGATAAGGGTTCCCCCAGCAGTTGGTTGAAGTGGCCAAGAAGAGTTCTTTCTGAAGACGGATTCAATGTGACTCAAGTATTGAATGTCTACCAGTTTATTGACCAGCACCCGGATCAATTTTTTATCGCGAGAGAGCACTTTATCTCTAGCATGATCACAGCTATGGGTAAGTTGACAATTTTGGCCAACACAGCTTTGGAGAACCAGGTGCTCGCAATTGATCTAGCGGAGCTCATTCTCAGCTGGGAAAATAAAGCTAAGAAACTTCAGCAAGATGCTCAGGGGAGCGTCAAGACTGATGGTGATGTGGATGTCGGTAAAAATGGCTTCGTTGATGAGTTTACAACCTCGGACGGCTATGTGATACCATTTGGACAAAAGGAAGCATGCGTTACCTTTTTGGTGAGATATGTTTGCATAAGTCCTCAGCGTGCGTCAGAAAGCGAATTAGGTCAAAAGGCGTTGGGAATTTTGAGCGATCTTTTGAGTCCTGATCATTGGCCTGATGTATCTGTCAAGATCACTTTCTTCGAAAAGTTTTTGTTTTCAAACGACCTCAACTCATCGAGTCATTTGGGTTACTGTCTCAACGCCTTGGAGGTGTTAGGAGTCGTCCTAGAATGGAAGAGTCCAAAGTGGATTTTGGAGAATCTCGAATATCTTCGGAAGTTGTTAGAGAAGTGTGTGAAATCAGAGAACCATGACATTCAAGAGGTTCTCCAACGAATCTTGCGCATCATTTTGCAGGCAATTGATACTCAGAAAGGGTCTGCTTTGGTCGAAGAGGATGACTCCGAAGCCAAGTCGTTTATCAATCTTTTGACCACCACAGTTTCGGACAATCTCATTGATACTACATCATTGGCTGCAGGCGTGACCCTTTCCTGGACTTTGGCGAATCATAAGCCGGCTACTCTTGACTCATTGATTCCGTTGTTGATGAGAACATTCAACAAGTTATGCAAGGATCACATAGCCATCACCCACCAAGGAGTTCAATCTTCAAAGGATTCAAGTTCCTCTGCAGATGAGGCGAAAATGACTACAAGGTTGTTGGAAAAGATCTTAAACTTATGCTCTATGAGAATACTGACCCTTGGAGATCAGAGGCGAATCTTTTTGTCATTACTCGCGCAGTTGATTGAAAGGTCACTTGACAAAGATACTTTGGAAAAGATTATCCGGATAGTCAAGTCTTGGGTGTTTTCCCGCACAGATTTGTTTCCAACCACTAAGGAGAAAGCTGCAATTTTAGCGAAGATGATGATTTTCGAGATCCGCGGAGAACCAACATTATCGAAAGAATTTTATCAGATCATAGTTGATATTTTCGAAGACGAGACGTTCAGCTGCACCGAGTTAACCGTGAGGATGGAGCAGCCCTTCTTGGTCGGCACAAGATCGTCTGAGGTTTCGATTCGCCGCAAACTAATGTCAATTTTGAGCAACAGTTTGGAAAAGGATATCAGCAAGCGACTTTATTATGTCATCAGAGAACAAAACTGGGAGTTTTTAGCCGATTACTGCTGGTTGAACCAAGGTTTGCAATTGCTTTTCGGTGCATTTGACTTTGATGACAAAATTGAATTTGTGGATGACAACTTCAAGCTTTCACCATTAACCGCATTTCCTTACGAGGCCAAAGATATCGAAGTGGACTCTGTCGATGCAAACTTGGATGAGCTTTTGTTGAAGCACAATGAGTTTTTGAGACAGACTTCGGAGGTCACTGCTGGAGCCGTATTGGAGCCATTGATTGACATTTTCTATCAAAGCAATGATACTGTGCACCGTGTTTGGTCGAAAGTATTTCCTATTGCTTTCAAGTCTATACCTAGATCAGAGCACCTTGATTTCACGAGATTTTTGGTCATTTTGTTATCAAAGGATTATCATACGAGGCAAGCAGACTCAAGACCAAACGTCGTCCAATCGTTGTTGGAAGGAATCTCAAAATGCGACGATCTTCAACTTCCACCATTTGCGGTGGAGTGCTTAGCTAGCAATTTCGATGCTTGGTCTCAAGGTCTTCAAATTCTAGAGAACACTGAGGTTTCGTCTATTGGTGGAAACCCTGATGTCCGTGAAGTGACGCAAGATGCTCTCTGTAAGCTTTATGCGACGTTGAAAGAGGATGATATGTTTTATGGTCTTTGGAGGAGACGCGCAAAGTATTCAGAAACAGTCTCGGCATTGTCTTATGAACAGATCGGATTGTGGGATAAAGCACAGCAGTTGTATGAGACCGCTCAAATCAAAGCGAGAAGCGGCGCGCTTCCTTATGGTCAATCGGAGTACGCTCTTTGGGAAGATCATTGGATTCTTTGCGCTGAGAAATTGCAACAATGGGATATACTCACCGAGCTTGCAAAGCACGAGGGATTCTCTGACCTACTACTCGAATGTGGTTGGCGTGTTGCCGATTGGAATGCCGACAGGGAGACGCTTGAGCAAACGGTTAAGAGCGTTATGGATGTTCCTACTCCTCGCCGTCAAACATTTGAGACCTTCCTTTGTTTACAGGGATTCGGACAAGATAAGGAAACGCTTCAAGACCTTTCAAAATTGTGTGATGAAGGCATTCAATTGGCGCTTAAAAAATGGCATGGTTTACCACATAAATTTGGCGATGCACACATTCCCTTGCTTCACACGTTCCAGCAATATGTTGAATTCATGGAGGCGAGTCAGGTATATTCCAGTTTGGTTACTACCAATGCCCAGAATTTGGATACGAAATCACTGGAACTTAAGAGAGTCTTACAAGTTTGGAGAGAGAGACTCCCGAATGTTTGGGATGATATAAATATTTGGAACGATCTCGTGACATGGCGGCAGCACGCATTCCAGGTCATTAACAAGGTTTACATGCCATTCATTCCTGTTTTGCAGCAAAGCAATTCAGATGGAAATGCGAACTCGTATGCATACAGAGGATTCCACGAGATTGCGTGGGTAATCAACAGATTTGCTCATGTCGCCCGGAAACATAACATGCCAGACGTCTGCAACAATCAACTCACCAAGATCTATCAGCTTCCAAATATAGAGATTCAGGAAGCATTTCTTAAGTTAAAGGAGCAGGTGAAGTGTCATTACCTGAACCAAGCAGAGCTCAGCACGGGTCTCGATGTAATTCGAAACACCAATTTGGTGTACTTCGCAACCCAGCAAAAGGCAGAATTCTTTACGTTGAAGGGTATGTTTTTGAGTAAACTCGATCACAAAGATGAGGCGAATAAAGCTTTTGCCACGTCTGTTCAAATCGATCTCAATTTACCTAAAGCATGGGCCGAATGGGGAGTCTTTAATGATCGTCGGTTCAAGGAGAATCCAAATGATTTGGTGTACGCAAACAATGCCATTTCATGCTATTTGCAGGCAGCGGGACTTTACAAGAACGGCAAAACTCGTAAGCTTTTGGCCCGTATTCTTTGGTTGATCAATCTCGATGATTCTACGGGAACTTTAGCGCAGGCATTCGAAAATTTTAAGGGCGAGGTTCCGGTTTGGTATTGGATCACATTCATTCCCCAGTTGCTCACGTCATTGTCTCATAAGGAAGCCAAGTTAGTGAGACAGATCCTTATTCGAATTGCGAAGAGTTATCCTCAGGCGTTACATTTCCAGTTGAGGACGACTAAAGAAGATTTTGCTGCTAAGCAGCGACAATTCTTGGAAAAGGCCCGTAGCAATGGATCAAAGGGTTCGAACTCTCCCGTGTCGGTTGATCCAAAGGATAATTCCGTTCCACCAGAAAGCAAAGTCGAGAAGCAAGAAGGTCTGGCCCTTGATGAAAACAAATCCTCTGATGCACTGGGCGATAACAAAAACGATCGAGAGGAACCTTCAATCAAGGCAGCATCAGACAAACTTCAGCTGGAGGCGACTACAGACGAAAAACATGGAGCGTCCTCGGCGTCTCCACAGTTTCTCCGTCGCTCATGGGACTATGTTGAAGAGATAATGGGTATTTTAAAGACGGCATATCCCCTTTTGGCGCTTTCATTGGAATCTTTAGTGGATCAGATCAATCAAAGATTCAAGTGTACGGCGGACGAAGATGCGTACCGCTTGGGCGTTGCATTATTGAATGATGGTGTTCAATACTTAAACCGACTTGGAAATCCACGAGAAGATGCCAAATTGCCTCCGGTGACAGAAGTCAATATCACGCGGTTCGCCGAGACTGTTCTCCCCAAGCAAATTCGAGCGGAATTTGAGAAGGATTTGGTCGTTGGAAAGCCCAACTTGGAGACGTACATCCTTAAGTTGAGAAAATGGAGGAATCGCCTTGAAGACAAGTTAGATAGAAGATTCACTGAGGTCAATCTCGAAAACTTGTGTCCCCATTTGAGCGAATTCCATCATCAAAAATTTGAAGACATTGAAGTGCCAGGTCAATACTTATTGAACAAGGACAACAACACACATTTCGTGAAGATCGAGCGTTTCTTACCAACCATTGATCTCGCCCGCGGAACTAATGCTTGCTACAAGAGAATCAAAATCAGGGGTCATGACGGCAGTTTGCATAGCTTTGCGGTTCAATTCCCTGCAGCGAGACATTGCAGACGCGAGGAGGCATTGTTTCAACTATTCCGAATCTTTGATGATACTTTATCCAAGAAACCAGAGACACGTCGCCGTAATATTCTGTTTACGCTTCCTGTCGCAGTGCCATTATCACCGCATATTAGGATTGTTAATGATGATTCACATGACATCAGTATGCAAAAGATCTATGAAGACTTTTGCAACAAGAATGGCAAAGATAGGGATGCACCATTCATTTATACCATCGAAAAGTTACGTGCAGCATTCGATCCACGTCTTCCAAAACCGGATATTATGAGTATTCGAGTCGAAATTTTAAGTGCGATTCAAACGCTTTTGGTGCCGTCTACCGTCATCAAAAATTACTTTGTTGATCTCTACTCGAATTTCGAGGACTTTTGGCTCTTTAGAAAGCAATTCACCGCCCAGTATGCCTCATTCATATTTTCTACCTATATGATGTGCGTCAACACTCGTCAGCCGCAGAAGATTCATGTCAATAGAGGCTCGGGGGCGGTATGGACGTCAGACATGTTGCCTTGCAAAGTTGCTAGCAAGACCGCATCTTTGGATGGATCGAGCGGTGGAAGGCCAGCCCCATTATTTTACAACGCCGAAATGGTGCCTTTTAGATTGACACCAAACATCCAGAAGCTCATTGGCGAGTCCGGCATGGAGGGTATTTTAGCCGTTTACATGTTGGCGATTTCTCGTGCCTTGACCGAGACCAAATCTGACTTGGATCAATACTTGACGATCTTCGTTCGGGATGAGGTTATGTCTTGGTGCTCGCAACAAGATCCACCGAAAGCAATCCCACAAGATATCAAACTCCGAGAAATCGTAATGCTTAATGTAGAATTGGTGATCAAGAGGGTTCTATCAATGGCCCAGGGATCAGGCGGTTCTACAACCAGTACTCAGAGTATTCTCGAGTTGATATCATCGGCTGTGAATCCACATAATCTTGCCGCTGCGGACACCTTATGGATGGCCTACTTTTAGAATTCAGAATTTTGTATATTAAGATGATAAAAGATATTAAAGAAGATTGATTGCTTTTTCTTTCCCTTAAATAAATTGTTTTGAGGTTGCGAGCAACAAAGATTCCTTGGGTGTTTGCAGTGATTGAAAGTAAATAAAGTTAAAAATGAAAACAATGGTCGCAAAGAAAAGAGACACGGTTGACAGGATGAGAAGAAGACAACTGACGACCTTTATGTATAGAGTTATGTCTAGTGGCCGCATCGAAAGTCTATTCAGATCAAAAGTGTACTCGATCATTGGCTCCTTCACCCCAAAGCACAATATCAAGGAATAAACGTTTGCAGCAAGATCGAAAATTTTGAGCACGCACGATATCAACAGACTGCGATAAGATAAGCTGGTAGGCACATTAATGAGTCCAGCAGGAATCATAAGAACACAAAGAAGAAACTGGATGTTAGTATGATGAAGAATATGAGTCGATTCGCAGATCGCTTGGGTCCTGTGATCGTGGGAAGCATACCAGTAAATATCCAAACAAGCACAGAAGTACCGAGGCAGCCGGTCGATTATCGACTTCACTGAATGGTATAGCGAAGAATATCAAAATATATTGGACCATCATCAGGCCAATGAAAACATTGGAGACGAGTTTGTAATCAGAGGAACGAAATTTTGCAGAATAGAGCCCTTTACCTGTTCTTGGGGTTTTGCAGATAATATGATCAATAGGGTCACTTGACTGTCCGGAATTTATCATGTCCTTCGTGTCTAAAGATGTCTTCAAAGTAGTAGATTCAATTTCACTAGCAGACAGCAGTAATGGTTGCTGGTCAAAAAGGATCAGCTTCCTGTTCATCTGGAGTTCGAAATGTAGACAGTGTTAAAACAAAAACAGTGAATAGCAACTGTGCAAAAACGAAGAGAGTTGGCTTTGTGCTAGAACTACAGCATTTTTCAAATGGCCGCCCCACGGCAAAAATGGTGCCACAATCGCTACCTGTGGCTTTTGGGCGACATTGTTGATGCAGCACGTGCCGCGAGTTGATAGTTGCATACAAGCCGGGCCAGGGCTCTGCGTTTTCCTGTATCGGAGCTATCTAATCCCTGAGAAAGAGCAAGTTGAAGCTGAGTTTTTATCTACCTTCTGCAGGACTATCAATTTTCCGTGTTGAACTTTTCTTGGCGCCAGCTCTCACCCGAGGACCACGGCTTGTTCCGCCCTTTTGATGCCGTGCGATCACACGGATCAATGATTATCTTATCTTTTTCTAGGACCTCCGATTCCCACGAAGAAAGCATGATTAGTCTTAGAATAAGTGATGTTTTCTGTGCAATTAGAGAACAATTTAGTCTTCATTTTGGCTAGCCAAGAAAATTACGGGCGTCCTTTTTTGATGGAAATATAAGGCCTATGTCAAAATTTTTCTTGGAAAATGAACCCTTGAAATCTCTGTTTTTGGGATGATTCGCGGGCTTCAGTCTTGGCGCTCGAGAGATAACGCTTGCTGCATGATTTCATACGGCTTCAAAAAGCCTCAATTCCGCCCTTGCGGGATTTGAGATCGCCGTGTCGCAAGTTGCGAAATCCGCAAATTTGGCACGCCCGCTTATCTTATCTTACGTGCGGGCGTCCGAGATTGCATCAATCTCAGTAAGATGCAGCCACCTTTTTGCATATAGTTGAATTTTGAAACTGAGTATGCACAAATCCGCTGGATGCAAATGCAGCCGTAAAAAAGATAGGTCGGCAGGGCGTTGATGCCTCGCCGAAATACTTAAATACGCTCCAAAACCACCTGTCCCCCAATTTAGTCTGAAATTATATCGACCCATCTCAAAAATGTCGAAGGAAACAGCCTTGACAACGGTTCACTCTCCTGACTCAATAAGTACAACAGGCGAAGGAGTCTACGATCATGATGATCCAAGTAATTACTTTCCTGATTTTGCCGATGATCACAATCCAAGAGGCTTGAGGAAGCCCACGCCTGAAGAAGCTCTTACGCTCAGGCGTGTCTTGGGAAGAGCATCTTACTCTTCTTACTTGATTTGCTTGACTGAATTAGCAGAGCGTGCCTCATATTATTCCACCACAAATGTTCTTGCAAACTTCATTCAAAGACCTTTACCCCCAGGCAGTACCACAGGAGCACCTGTGTCGACAACTTCCTCTCAATCTGCTGGTGCATTAGGAATGGGTGTCACTACGTCATCAGCATTGACATTGTTGTTGACTTTTTTGGCGTACGTTGTTCCTTTGTATGGTGGTTTTGTTGCCGACACAAAGTTGGGTAAGTTCAAGGCCATTTGGATCGGTGTAATTGGCGGGTTTATTGGTCATGTTCTTTTCATTATCGCAGGTATTCCTTCAGTGATTGCTGGTGGGCATGCTATCGTGCCAACTATTCTCGGTATTCTCTTCTTGGCTGTAGGAACTGGTTTCATTAAGCCTAATCTTTTGCCCTTGCTCATGAACCAATATAGACATGACCAGGACGTGGTGAAGGTTTTACCATCCGGAGAGAGTGTCATTGTGGACAGACAAAAAACATTGGAGAGAATGACCCTTTTGTTCTACTGGGCCATTAACATCGGTGCTTTCTTCATGCTTGCAACTTCTTATGCTGCCAGAAGAGTTGGATTTTGGCTTGCGTTTTTCGTCCCCATCGTCATGTATTTGTTTTTGCCGCTTGTCTTGCTCTTTTTACAAAGCAGACTTATCATGGAGACACCTGAGGGCTCTGTCCTTACTAATGCCTGGAGAATTTTCAACGTGACCTTCAGCGGAAACTTTATCAAGAGATGGAAAGACAACACTTTGTGGGAATATGCCAAGCCTTCAAACATGATTGCCCGTGGAAGAACTGTGTACAAAAAGGGTAAAGAGATCAGCTGGGATGACCAATGGGTACTTGACATTAGACAGACTGTTGACGCCTGTAAGATCTTCGTATACTTCATCATGTTCAATCTCACTGATGGAGGTATTGGTAACGCCCAGAACGCCCAGGCCGGTGCTATGGTGTTAAACGGTGTTCCAAACGACTTGTTCAACAATTTCAATCCATTGACCATCATTATTTTGATTCCAATTTTGGACAACATCATCTACCCATTTCTCAGAAAGCACCGCATTGACTTCAAGCCAGTTTACAGAATTTTCTTTGGTTTCTGTTTGAGTGCATCTTCTCAAATCGTCGCTGCAGTCGTGCAACACTTCATCTACAAGACATCTCCTTGTGGTGACCAGGCAAGTACTTGTGATGATACGTCTACCATCAACGGTTGGATCGAAGTTCTTGTGTATGTGTTACAAGCTTCAGGAGAGTGTTTTGCCAATACCACAGCTTACGAATTGGCATACACGAGATCTCCTCCTCACATGAAAGGCTTGGTCATGGCTTTATTCCTCTTTACCAGTGCTATTGCTGCCGCAATTGGAGAAGCTTTGACCGCGACAGTGGTGGATCCATTATTGGTCAGAACATTCTCTGGAACCGCGGCAGCTGGATTTCTTGTCGCCATCTTGTTTTTCCTCCAGTTCCGTAAATTACATGTGAAGATGGAACAGGAAAGACTCATAAGGGAGAAAAACAGCCGCGAGAGAGAAACTGCGGAGGCACAGAACAAGGTGGACGCAGAGAAGAGGGAGGATTTTGGAAAACACCTCGAGCAAGATCTCGCGGTTGTAAAATCCAACGCATAAGTACATGTTTAAACATTATACATAAGTATAAAAAAATTTTCGGTGATCAATGATCATCTTTACGTAGTCGAAAATTTGAAAAGTGGCGAAATCATTATTAAAGTTTTATACTCATTAGATTCGCTATCACAATATTTCGGTCATGCATTGTTCGTCTTATTTGCGTTCTGGAGTAGGTGGAACAAACGGAGCCTCTCTAGAACTTACCATTTTCAGGAAAAGCAATCTTTCCAATGACGGAAAAGTCTTAGAGCTGAGTTCGACGCCCTCGCTGAGCCAGATTCCCCATGCTCCCATCATGTTCGCCATGAGAATGTCGGTAAAAAGGCGATCTCCAATCACGGCGATCTCGGCACTATCATGTATATCATATTGGGCGAAGTAGTCCATAATCTCTTTATGGCACCCGGGTTTCTTTGTTGGGTGACGAAGTACCTTGACACCAGTATCGCGTTCAAGCTTGTCTGCCTGTAAATAGTCCACATCATCCGCCGTACCCGCAGAATTGGACACTATCAAAACTCGTTCACCGGGATAGATCTGGCGGAGTTTCTCCCAAGCTTCCGCATACGCTGGCCAAACCTTGTCGTCGTGGTCTTTGGCGAAACAATTGTCTTTATCAAGAACAATGGCCTTGATCTCTACGTCATGGCCTGGAATACGTATCGGTAATGGAAGTTTGTCGAATGAGGGTACAGTTAAATGTGGTAGGCAAAGTGCAGGATTGTAAGCCAAGCGAGAAATGTTTGCCACGGCACTAGCGTTGAATAATTGCATGACTTCGTTTATAATCAGAGGAGTGTGTTAGGAACATTAGAAAACACGGTAGATTGAGATAATTACCCGCACCAAAACGCGCCTGCAAAGCCCGCGTTATCAGCGATTGCGCCGAAATGAACCCAGCTTTTGACAAAATCTCTCTTAATGAAAAACAAGTATCGCTGGTGAAAGCTTATTCATCTTTTCATTCTTACATTTGAGAAAGCATTTGATATTTTCCCTTTGTAAACAAGCGTGTTTGAAGCCTGACGACAGAGTCCGAAGCGTGTTGCTGAATACATTTTTTCACGCCCAGGAATCGCGACTGGCTAGATCTTGAGCGATCTCCCAAACTATAGCACATTTACTCACTCCGTTCTTCTTTGAAAATGACACAACCCCGTGCACCAAGGGATGCGGCAAATAAATCCAAGCCAAGGAAGAAGAATGGGTCTTCGCAGCCTGGGCTGGCTACCATTCCTTCGGAGCCGGCTAGCGACGAGGTTCACTGTATCATTTGTGCGGAGAAAATCGTATACTCTGCCATCTCACCGTGCAACAATGTCACTTGTCATGTTTGTGCCTTCCGCCAAAGGGCTCTTTACAAACGCAAAACTTGTCTTGTTTGCAGAACGGATCACGATGACATGGTATTCACAGAGCAGGTCTTGGAGGAGGCAAAGTTTTCCGACTTTATTTCCGATAGCAGAACGATCTACTTGCTGGAATGTGAGATTCATTTCACCTCTCAGTATGCCAAGGATGACACTTTAAAGCTTAAGCTGTATGAGTGTCCTGTTTGTTACGAGAATTTCAAGAAATACCACCTTCTCGACGAGCACACAAAGACAGAGCACGATCTGCAGTTTTGTGACATCTGTGTCGGCCACGGAAACACCTTCATTTGTGAGCTCAAGCTTCTCACTCAAAAAAAGCTCCAGAGACATATGAATGAGGGAGACGCGAAAGGTTTCAATGGACATCCAAAATGCAAATTCTGTCGTGGCAAGCGTTTTTACTCCGAGGATGAATTGAACGTGCACATACGTGACCGTCATGAACGCTGTCACATTTGCACCCAAGACAACTACCTGATTTCGGATTATTATCGTAACTACGACGACTTATACGACCACTTCCGCCATGCACATTTTGTGTGCCTGATACCTCTGTGTGTTGAAAAACGTTTTGTAGTTTTCCGCGAGGACTTAGACTTGACGGCTCATATGCTCAAAGAGCATGGCGGATTGTTGGGCCAAAATGGCCGCCTTGTCATTGGCGCCACTTCTAGTCATTTCCAGTCCCAGCTTTCTACGTTCACGTCTCAGACGAAAAATCAGAAACTGCAAGACAATAATCACGGGCTAAAAAAACGACGCCTTGAAGAACGTGTAAAGCACTATGTGCTCAATGACAAGGAGAAACTTGAACAGTTCGACAAAATTAACAACAATTTCAAGTCACGAAGGATATCCGCCTCGGATCTCGTGAAACAGTATCGCAACCTTTTCTGTGATAATGATCTTCATGAAATCTCGCTAGTTCTCTACGAATTCATTGAGTTGCAGCCAGCACATTCTGATCAACGTGCTTCTTTGCAACTTGCATTTGATCAAATGGACTCTGGTGCGTCGGCTCCATCTGCGGGTCGCAGCTTTCCCATACTCTCGAAATCTTCAAACGGACACTTGCATACGAATCTGTCGTGGGGAGCCGGTATAGGTTCTCTGAAAAAATCTTTGGAAGATCAGTTCCCTGCCCTTTCAAAGCCCGCCAAGGCCAAGCCGGTCATTAACGGTCAGGTGAAGTATACAACGCTCAAAAAGAAGCCGGATATAAAGCCCACCGTTAAAAAGAACGTCTTCGAGGAGAATACCCAGTTCAAGCCACTGTATCTCGAAGCTCCAAATGCAACCTCTTCGACCGCGTCTCTTCCAAAACTTGGTCTGTCTTCCAAGTCAACTTCTAATTTCAATCTGCCCTCGAACACTCGCGGGCCTTCGCCTGTGTCACGGCCCTATTCTCCAGCTTTGGGTGCAAAATTGGACAAACTTTCAGATGCAAAGTTTCCAGCACTACAAGTCAAGAAAAAGATAGTTATTCCACCTGTCAATCCTGTACCGAAGGCCCCTGCTGGGTGGGGTCCGGGTTTGATTCCTCGGACACCAACACCAAAAGACGATTGGGGCATTCCCATCATAGATAAGAAAGCAGAAAAACTCAAAAGGAAAGCAGAAAGAGCGACCTTGAAAGGAAGCCCCAAAAACCAATAGATGATAGATTTATAAAGAAGCAAATTATAGATCGAAGTTTCTTGCAATTATTTCGAAGACGTGAGAACGAACTTGTCTTAGTCAATCGAGTGAATTTATTATTGGACTGTAAAAACTGACCACTAAAAAAAAAGAACTAACCGAATCTCTTGATGACCGTATCTTAGTAACCTACGATACCAAACTCGACAATGATGCTCGCATCTTCTTCCATAATTCCACTTCTTTCGATCGTATGTCTGCAGTTTGTTCACGAGACCTGATGGCAAAATCGCGAAGATTCTATCTCACAGTGACGCAATCAGATGAGCATCTATGTAATTAAATCCTCCACAGAAGATTTCGTGCAACTTTCACACCGATTACCCAACAAATATCTTCTTGAAAAATGATGATTAGGAGAAGTCTAAACCGTCTTCAGATGGCGGCGTCACGAATGTCAAGGCAATTTCGTGCGTTGCCCATCAGGCCAATGACCCGGATTACACCCTTTCAAACGAGATTGTACTGCTCGCATCAACAAAAGGATCCTCAGGTGGGAAGCTCACCAAAAGAAGTTATTGACGATAAGACGGCCCAAATAAAGGGAGAGCAACCTCAGCTTATGATTGCGTTCACCTGTAAAGTTTGCGAAACCCGTTCATCACATACATTCTCCAAGCAACTGTACACAAAAGGATCGGTCCTTATACAATGTCCAGGGTGTAAAAACAGACACTTGATAGCGGATAATCTCAAAGTGTTCCGAGACGAGAATGTAAACCTTGAGGATCTTCTTCGAGCGAAGGGAGAGTCCGTGGCGCAATCTACCGAGGACTTGGCGTTCGAGGACATTCCTGAATCGCTTCGGGGAATTTTGGGTCGTTACGCAAAAGATGCCCCTGAAGAATATCAGGAGAAAGATGCTGAAAACAACTTATTGGGGTCCGCAAAAGACTAGACGTTGAAACATTTGCTCAATTTGTTTTGCTCCGAGTCTGAACCTGAGACTGATTGTAGCCTCATCGTTATTGTGAATATTATAGAAATCTAATTCTTATACTATTTCAATTTGCAAGCCTTAAATAATCTTTCTAGTCACACAGGTAGTTTTGGAATTGGTGTCTTGCACAGTATTGACGCGCATAAGATCTTCTCTTTGAACAGATCCAATCTACCTTCTGAGTCCCCTCGGCAAAACAATAGGGAATGATTAGTGCTAGAAACCTCTGTAGGTTGCCTTTTAGGCTGCCTTTTCGCTCGTATGCCACAACGCCGAAGGAGGTGCCTTTCTTGGAAAAATACAGAGAACAGCTCGAGCAAAAAGCCAAGCAGACAGGAGCATCCTCTATTGAGGAAATGAAAGAGAAACTCAAGGATGAAATTAATGCTAAAAAGAAGGAAATGAATAAGATCGATCCGTTAAAGGATCTTGAAGCATATGAAGAGAAACAAGCGGAGAAATTGAGACGTTCGCAGGCGGCACAGAAGTCAAACATCCGAGACGCAATCGACAAAAGCATTCCAAAATCCCCATACAAGACGTTGGCATCTTTCGTTGACGTAGAAAAATTACGCGTATTGCCGGAAAAGGAACTTAAATTTATATGGAAGGCGAGGTTTGAAAGCAATGACCGGGCGTTGACGGCTGCTTTGAGCGGAAATCAATTTGCTGGGATTTTCGCAAATGCATTCAAAAACCCAAATTTCGTTTTACCTCTACCCAGGGATGATGAGGGATACGAAATGCACTTTGTTCAATGGAACTTTGTTGGTCCAAAAACAACGCATTGCATGTTAACTTCCTTGGCAGAATACAAACTTCACAAGGAGTACGCGAACCCACACACTACTCTCATGTTTCACCAAGAATTACTAGGTGACTGCGAAGTCGTCTTGATGAACGGACAAGTTGAAGAGGATGTGGCTTTGACCATGGACGAAGCTCAGTTGTTAGTCCTCAATGTACAAAGGTTTTATGGTGGATTGACCCAGTCTGCAGGCTCGGCACGTAAGTTGGCTTTGTTGAAGGCATTCACGTCGGGTGACTCCAGTTTCGATATGGAAAATTTGATCGAAGAGGCTTCATCCTTTGATTGAATTTCGATTTCATCGAAGTATTACTGCACGTAGCGATTTATCTATATACAAATATGTTTGAATTTGACCTCTCATTCGTCATCCAAAACTGAGAAGGTCATCAAAGTCATGATCTGTAGCTGTTTGGCTTTTTTTCAGTGCAGACCGCTGATTTCGAGGTTTAGAAATCCGCGTGGGTTGTTTGGGTTTTCTCGCCTTTCGTGTCGATCGATCTTCCACTACTTCATTTTCCATGTCACTCGCAACATATTCTTCTTCGGAATCACTGTTCACCGCAATACTTTTGGTCGAGATGGAAGCTCCGGCACCACTTTTAGAGCTTTCATGACCTAGATAATCTGCGTCTTTTGAAGCGGAGATCCGCTGCTTTTGTGGTATCTTTCTCAGTGAGGAGGTGATTCTCGGCATTGAATTTGGATCTTGTGACTCTGTGAGGATAGAAGATGAGCTTTTGATTCGCATACCATCCAAATCCGCGAGCTTTGAGATAGTTTGTTGTTGTGTATCCAAACGCAACTTGTTTAGTAGTTGTCGGAAGGATCGTTTCACCAGGGAGTCATCGCCGACATGAAATTCTTCCTCGTCGATTTTTATATCTTGTAACAGCTTGGATGTATTCTCAATTGTGCGTGTGACATAGTCAGTCAAGACCTGCTTGTCGTCTTGCTCAATAAACTTTTTTGTGACATCGAACATACCAATTTCTGGCACTAGATTCAAACTTGAATCCACAAGAAACTCTCGGAGAATCTTTTGAATCGAGGTATTCAGAGTGAGTAGGGTGTCCTGGGCTTGATCCTTTGGTTTTGTGTGATCCGCAGATTGAATTGACACCATCTTCTTTTTGTGATATAAAACAATGTCGTTAACGTTTGCTATCTTTCCCACAAATTTGTTTGAAAACCGTCGAGAATTTTCAACTTCGTAGTTCCCGGTGTGATCTACGCGTAGACGAATTAAAGGAAGACAAGCTTCACCCGCGTATTGCGTCGTAGTCTCTTGACTTAGCGCTTCGGCGATTAGAGCCTCAACCTGATCGTTGAGGAAAGACAGAATGTCGGCCTTTGATGCTGGACCCTCAACGAAACCCTCATCTTTCAAATTGACATCTTTCATAAGAAAAGGACGCACTGTTTGTAAAGGAAGCGGCGTAATCGCATATTCCTTGCCCTTTATGTCCAAAAGAAAAACGTGTTTCCTCGCGGTCTCACCATCGCTGAGCGCTGTAGCAACCGAAGAGCCAGGCTGAAGAGTGTCAAATCCAGTAGTGGGGTTGTATTGCGGGTACGGAATGCACTCATGCTCGTGGCCCCAGAGAATGAAATCCAAAAACGACGGAAAGAAATCCTCCGGAACGTATGATGTCAATGAGTGACGGACATGATTTTGATGTACACATAGAAGATTGAAGAAATCGGACTCGGACTTTGGTTTTTGGAAAGTGACGTCCCCGTTCCTCATAATTCGCTGCAATCTCTCATCTCTCATATTATTTATACCATAGAGTGCTAGCTTGGTGGTACCTTTTTGGAAGACAAGAGGCGTGACTGTTATTGTATCCAGCTTTGGAATTTGACCGAAGTAATTGATTAATCCCGTGGCTGCTAATACATCCATGGGCAGTAGCAATCCTTCCCCTGTTGCATCATCGTGATTGCCGGATATGGCAAAGACTGGTACGGACACATTCAAATTGGGATCCTCGTAGTTTACTGTATCCCCCATGCGAAGAGCAGCAGAAGGCTCACTCAACAATTCAAGCTCACATGGACGATCACCAAGACAGTTAAGTCTTAACAGTTGTATCACATGGAAAAGAGACTTCTTCGATGGTTTAGAAACGTGGAAGAGATCACCTCCCTGCAACACCATATCAACATCATTTTGTTTAGCCAATCCGGTGATTTCCTGGAAAGTTTTCCACGAATCATCCCCCCTGATCGGATCGTTCTCTAGGTACCCCACATGATTATCGGTGGTGAGAAGAACACGAATTGTGTCTTCGCCGAGTGGTATCAGATCGACCGGAGGCATGGATATGTATCAGAGATTGAATTCAGCGGCCTGATCCTTTTCTTTTTTTTTTTTTAGTGGTACTTTCTTGTCCCGATTTAGAACGAGTTTTATTTTGTTATCTTAGTTAGAGACATGAGCGGCTTCGCAGAGAAACATGGGCGCGTATAGATTCGAGATGTGCAGACCCCTATTGCAGCCAAACCAGGATTCACCCGTGTACATGTGAGAAGTTCCTATGTTTCAGTACCAGAATTTAATGCCAGTAGATATTCGAAACTACCAGTTCCGGTTCTAGGGGAATTCTTAGTTCTATGACCATATTTGTGAGCTCAGTCTATACACAGACGACTAAAAATTAGGATTTACTCGTATGTCTCCACCCAAGCATGTTTACGCCTTCAATTGTAGTATTTTACTCAGAGATCTCTAATAGAATCTTCATTATAATACTAGATATATCAGGGCAGTAGTTCAAACATTATGCTGTTCCTCAATGTAAACCGCTTCATCTTCATCTGCCTGCGCGGACCCTTGACCGCGCGCGGGGGCCGACTCGAATAGATCAATCTGGGGCTACTTCCCGAAACCGTTTCGCTTTTTCATCTCTACAAGAATAAACATCTGATCCCTATATACAAATTTGCATTTCCGCATGGCAGACCCACTTGATCGGCAACACGATGAAATCCAATCCCTCAAGTCCATATACAACGATATCTTTGTCGACTTGACTCCCACCGGCAAAGTGTGGAACAGAGACGCGAGTCCACACTTTCAGATTTCACTTCAATCGCACGAAACGCCCGGAAGACCCGTGGTTTCACTCACGCTAGATATAAAATTCACCCCAACATACCCATTACTGGCCCCTATAGTGAAAGTTTTCAATCCTCGAAATCTACTTCGTGCCAGGCTCGCTCAGATCGACTCTAAGATCGAGGACATCTTGAGCGAGTATCTCGGAGAAGAGCTATGCTTTACCGTGATCATGGATGTGAAGGAAATGCTAGATGACTTTCAGCAGACCACCGAACAAGTTCTTTCTCTTGAGGAAGAGCGTGTGAAGCGGATAGAGAAAGAGCGCCGATTGCTAGAGCAGCGCGAACAGGAGGTCTTTCGGAGAGAGCAACTGGCCAAAATGAAGAAATCTCTAGAGGCCAATCGGCAGATCCTTCAAATGAAGGACGACTACTCTGAAGGCTCGGGGAACAATGATTTAGCCAGAGTTACTGCCTCGGCCTCCACATCAGAGTCTCGGCAGTCTGTACTTATACCCCCACCGTCGTCCTCATCCCTGACCTTCATCTTCGATAACATTCTTTCAGGAGATATTCCACTTTCCAATTCACGATATCAATTTCAGGCCATTCAAGGTTTCACTAAATACGAGGGAAGAGATATTCTTCTGGTTATCAGTGACCAGTATATTGTGCAGCCTTATTTGCAGCCTTCTGATCAAGCACGTTTAGACGAAAAGAGCTTGTCAATTCTGTACCTACTCACTGTAGTGACACTCGAAGATAAGTATTGGCAGTCTGCAGCGGGTAAGACCGAAATAAGAAACTTGGAATTGGAGTTAGAATCTATCATTAAGCTTAGCTCAGACTTTTTGCTAAAAGTTGTCGGCTTCCAAATCGACCAGGACGTCCTGAATCTGGCGCGTTGGACTATTCGCATTCTCACCGATTTCGATCTGGATCAGCAGACATTCGCTGACATTCTTCAGGCTACCAGTTCGCTAAATTGGAATCTTGCTCGTTCTTGGTTGATTCAATTACTTCCGTCTCTAGAGTATCTACATAACTCTGGGTTCTCACATGGTCTTATATGCCTCCAGAGTTTGATCCTATGCGATCACAAAATTGGTATGGAACTATCTGATCTGAAAAACATAAAGCTTTGCCATCCGACATATGGACTAACTCTTTTACAAAAATTCCAACGTCGAAGAAAAGACCTCGATGTTGCATGCCAATTTTATCCTTCAGCTTGGGAAGATCCTGATTCGTCGGCAAGTTTGGCAAGGACCGATATATGGCAATTGGGTGTTACCTTCATGCAGCTCATGCTTGGTATCGATATCCTTCAGACAGACTTCAAAACTCCGGATGACTTTTTGAATAATTTTGATTATCTGAGGTATTCAGCTATCGAGGAATATTCTGAGAGAGTTTATGATTTTCTTAAAAGAATGATTCAGCCAAAAGCGTCGAAAAGGTCCACGTTGCTCGAACTCAATGCGGTCAAGTTTTTGAGGGCTGGCTTTGATGCAAGGCATGATGCACTTCGTGTTCCAGGAACTAATCTTTCCCCATACGAACGACTTGATGACAATGAGAGGGTACCAATTGGCTCTTCCCAGTACCAAAAATGCACTCTAGATGCAGCGAGGAGAAATCAAAACAGTGTGTCTTCGAAACGACTCTCAACTACAGTAAGACCGAACACCAAACCATTGAGTCTGAATACCTTACACAAACCTAATATGTATTCTGCGAATGACACGGATCGAGACAAAGATGGACTTCAAAATGAGTCACGTTATGCTCGAGAGTTTGAAGAGGTCGGAAAACTTGGAAAAGGAGGTTTTGGAGAAGTTATAAAGGCACGTAACCGGATGGAAGGGACATTTTACGCCATCAAAAAAATCAAACACAAGCAGAATAAGCTCGAGAACTTACTCAATGAGGTATTCTCGTTGGCTAGATTGAATCATCAGTATATCGTCAGGTACTATGGTTGTTGGGTAGAGGAGGTCGGGCGTTCCTATCCAGACAGTGCAACCTTCTCAGATGATCACGACTCCGACTGTGAAGATTCCACCAGCGATTTCGAGGAATTTGAAGCCCCGTCTAACGTAAGATCTTCCTCATTTCTCATGAGTCAAGATAATTCATTTCAGCTCGACTACTTTACCAATTCGGTTGCTCTGTTAGACTATGACAGTGATTTTGATGATCGAATTGTGTTTGCAAACAGCGATGAGAGTGAGTCTATACATGATGATAGATATACTGTCGATGAAGTAGAGGACCTGCTGGAGTCCGACCTGGAAACTAGCAACGAGGACAACTCGGCATCGATTTCCGAGGACCCGGTAGCTAAAAAAGATTCTCAACAAGGCACGCTTCAGGCCAAATCAATTTTGTACATACAGATGGAGTTCTGTGAAAATAACACTTTGTTGGACTTGATTGAAAGTGGACTACCTGCAAACTCCAATGAATATTGGAGATTGTTTCGTCAAGTACTCGAGGCTGTCTCTTATATCCACAGCTCTGGATTCATCCACCGTGATTTGAAGCCGACGAATATTTTTATCGACAAGTCGAACAATATAAAAGTTGGTGACTTCGGATTGGCGAAAAACTCCCATTTCTCGTCTGCTCTTCTGCAAAACAATCAAGTGGCGGCAAATGACAATGATCTATCTACACTTGTTGGCACATTCTTCTATACGGCGAAAGAAATCGCCACTGGTCGGTACGACGAAAAGGTTGACATGTATTCTTTGGGGATAATTCTATTCGAAATGTGTTATCAGCTAGGGTCAGGCATGGAACGGGTGATGACGCTTAACAACATGCGCTTGGAGGAAGTCAAATTTCCGTCAGACTTTTCCGACCTGAATAAGTCGACAGAAAAGAATCTTATTCGCAAACTTTTGAACCACGATCCTAACAAGAGACCCGGCGCGATAGAATTACTCCAGAGTGGTCTGCTTCCCGTAGAACATCAAGATATCGTCATTAAAGAGGCACTCAAGTCCTTGGCTGACCCTGCATCTCCGTGGCAACAGCAGGTGAGAGAAACCTTGTTCAATCAACCATATCTGTTAGCTCGCGATATAATGTTCGATAGGGTGGGGAAAAATTCGCATGGAGGTGTGATGGAGCCAACCCCCAATGACTATCTTGTCTTCAGTAAAACCCTCACGGACGTTCTGAGGATATTTAAGAATCACGGTGCGTTGCATGAATTCAACGGGAGTTTTTTGATACCCAAATCTCTGTTTCAAAACAAAGAGTTTGTGTACGAACTTCTTGACAGGAGCGGGTCCGTTTTGACACTCACGTATGATCTCGTATTACCATTGGCAAGGTACTTGAGTCGAGAACACACATCGATAAAAAAATGCTTCGCTCATGAATTTGTATATCGGCCTAACGTGCGAGGCATGGGCAAACCTGACAAGTACAGCGCAGTAAGCTTTGACATATTCTCTCACACTAGAAACTCAAGACTTTGGGATTCGGCAGAATGCATAAAAGCGGCAGATGAGATTTTGGAGTCATTTCCTTGCTTCAAATCGAAAAACTCTCAGTCGCACATTATAATCAATCACATGGATATTTTGCACAGTGTTATTGATTTTGCCTTCGGTGCATCACAGCCGCTTTCCCAAAGTCGAAGATATGAGTTAATTGGTGTATTGTCACAACTAGGAGTTGAGAGAGGGACCGAAGAGATAAAAGCTTTTCTAAGAAGTGACTTTAAAATTCAGCACACAGTTGTGAAGGATTTGGTGGATGTTTTTAACTTTACTGTTGAGCCTGAGGTAGCAAGACATAAACTTCAAAAGATAATGGTTGACTCGCCTCTTCTTCAGAAAGTGGAGAACGCTTTGGACAATTTAAGCGAGATCTTGCAGCGTGCCCGTAGAATGGGCGTGAGGAGAAACTTGCTATTTTGCCCGTTGAGCAACTATAATGCTAAGTACTATGATGGGGAATTCATGTTTCAGGTCATCTATCGTTACGAGAAAAATAGAAAATTCTCGAGAATTGCCACAGGCGGTCGCTACGATAAGTTAATTGAAAATCTTTCCAACGAGGCACTGACTACATTAAAAACGCCACATGCGGCCGGATTTCAATTGACAATGACTCTTTTGTTTTTGATCATGAAAAACTACTGGAAAACTCATCAGTCTATGCAATTCTCTAAATCTAGTGGCAAATCAAGAGCAGTAAGATGTGATGTCCTTGTTCTGAGTTCACAGGAGTCAATCCTCGAAAATGGAGGGTTGGAGCTTCTTGGTGATTTATGGTCACATCAAATCAGCTGCGATTCGCACGTGGCATCATCTCAAGAAGATATGATTAATCAGGCGGAAGCTGGTGGCTGTAATTGGATCGTTCACTTGAAGCAGCCCATTAATCACGGCAAGCGTTCTAAAAAAGGTCAATATAAGCCCATACGTGTTAAAAATCTTCTGCTCAACAGGGAGACCGATCTAGACTATGATGAAGTTTTAAGTCATCTCGCTGGCGAATTGGAAGAAAGAAATATCGAAATCTCATCGACAATGCAACAGAGCAGTGGTGCTAGTGGGCTGGACGGCTCGAAAGAAGCAAATCACATCACCCATCGTATCGGTGAACCTATATTCAGCGTCGACATTGACCAAAAGGTTGTCGTAGTTCCAAATCTCGCGAAGGGTAAAAGAAGCAATAAGCGTGACAAGTGGGAACTTGAAAATGACTCAAAGCTAGCTGCTGCAAGCATGCTCAAAGATCTCGCAAAGGCCCCAATTTTGAGTATCGACCTGAGCGACGCGGTGCTCGATATGATTCTGTCGACATCCCTACTTATACAGCAAGAGGAATGGTTGAAACGTGCGTTTTCAACGAACAAGCAGCTTCCACGAAGTTTTGGAGTCAATATATTCGAGGCATTGAAAAAAGAGGCAGAAAGAGGCACCCGGTGGATTGTTTTGCACGCACCGAAATCAGACAAAACAACTATTGTAGACTTGCAAAAGTAACTTTGACTCTGGCTAATTAAATAGATGTGAGATATTACATATATGCAAAACTTAAAATACGTCGATTCACAATCAATCGATTTTTGCCAAAAGCCGCAGTGATACAAAGTGTCTTTTCCATAGCCAATACTCATCAAATCTCAATATACTGTAATCGGAATAATTGAAATCAATAATGGACAATTCGCTTTGTATCATAGCCCACACGCCCCAGTAAAATCCAGGCATTCCGTAATAGCATGATATCTCGTCAATTAAGGCGTCAACAACATTCGATTGGGCATTCATATCATTCAAATAACCCTTACACCAGGAAACCATGACCGGATTTGATGGTGAAGGCTCAGGAATCGCCGCTCTATTGCAATCAAAGCCTTGCCATTCAGCAAAGTGATTTGCAATATCAAAAGCTCTTGGGGCAGGGAGCATGTACTCGTAATCAATAAATTGAATGGGATTGTCTGTCATGGAAGGAAGGTGGTGGTCAAGTTTGACACTTTCACCTGGCAAATCAGCTGAGGAAGGAACTATGATATTTCCAGAAAGAAGGTCACAATGTGATACAACAACGGGAGATTTCGTCGTCAGTTTTAATGTGCGTTTGAGCCAGTCAAATTCGTTCTGCACAATTTCTCTGATGTTATTTAAGGTGATATCATCGCGATTTGTGTTCTCCCTAAAAGAACGTACGAGCGCATCATTTTCGGGAATTATTTGTATCCACTGCTCTATGAGATCCCAAATATTGTTCACCAACTTTTGCGCTTTGTGGTCCCCTTTTGCTGTGCGAGATCTATTCAGCGATGTAAGCTCTGTCTGTTTCTTGAGACGAGCCGTATACTTTCGAACCGTGCTGACCCCGTCCTCAATATACTCGCAATTGATACTGTTATGCCAATTTCCAAGCTGTTGTGCAATGAGAGGATAGATGGCCTTACTTGAAAGTTCACCCGGGTCCAAAGATCTACCTGGCAAAAATCCATAAACGAGACCGTTGGCAAACCGAGCATGAATTGAGGGTGCTAAGTTCAATGAGCGAAGTACAAGATGCGAGACAAACTCCCTGTTTCTGTCGATGATGAGGTTGGTGCCCTGCCCATAAACTCGCATAAGAATTACTTCTTCGGTTGGTGTATGTGTACATGACAAGAGCATGTTGGTAATTCCGCCCGTCAATTGTTTAATTTCGATGTCATAAGTCCACAGTGGGAAAACCTTCGTCAATAAAGTTTTAATTTGAGCGAAATCTGATTCCAAGTTGTCCGCAAGATTTATGTAATAGTTTGGCAAAAAAACCGCGTGAGTAGAGTACTCGTTCAAAATGGAGGGTGTTAGTGGATTTTCATCACATCCATCTTCTTGCACCATATCAGTGCCAATATTAATGACTGTTGATCCATTAGCTGCGTCAGCCAATTTGATCTCGGGGGTATGCCTGTCCCCAAGAACATTTTTCGAAACTTCGTTGTCATTTATGGGCAGATCGGCGCGCCAAAATTTCTTTCTCGAATCAACACCTCCACTAGGCAAATTTAAGCGATAGTTTTCTAATAACTCTTCCTCTTGCTCGTCGTCATCTTGAGAGTGCGATCCTGTCGACAATCGACGACTGACATCCGACTCAAGATCTGACAAAGAAGGATTGTTCAAGGTGTAGAGAAGATTCTTTTTCTTGATCGATATTCCAGATTGAGGCGGTAGACTGAGCCCGTTTTCAGGATACAAAGCGACCGTCAGATTCTGTGAGAGTTTGGAGTTTGAGAACTTTGTCGAATTTCTGTCGTCGATTTTGTTGAACGCGGTCACAGGTACACAGTGGACCGTACCCCCTGATAAAATACAATACACTGGACTAGACATAGTCAGATTAGCGGCAGTGAATTCAGAATGAAGACCTGTTGAAGAATAACGCTGGCAACTTGACTCAACACTATTAAAATAGGGGTATATGAGATGTGGAAGTGCAATTCTCGGTAAGGACGCCTGGGCGAAAATTTTATCTTTTATTGGAAGGGCTGGGCTTCAATTATTGAAGATTATCAAAGGCTCCAATATTAAAATTTTTGAGAGTTGCGAGTTTAATTTGGATGACTTGTCGAGAATTCGTGATGAATTGAAGAAAGCGCCTCGCCAAGTCGATAACCTGCATGTCTGGCACGAGACCAATTACGCAGTGTGAGATTCGCCACAGCCGCATGTAGTCTTGATGAAGGTCTAACCTGGAAGCACGAATAAATATCAATGTATTGTTAATTCGTGAAAATTCGCGAAAGGCAGAGAATGTATTGTTGTTTTTTGTTCTATACAGCCCGAGAGGGAAGTTTCTCTGGATTTGTAATTGTTCTTTTAGCGTGTATTGCGGCATCCCGCTATGAAATACACGGTAAATATTCACGCATATATCTCATGGGATATTATTGCAGCCAAAGCTCTTTCCATGGCTTTGTTGGCCTCATGATTGAGAGAAGACACCTAAATCGGCTCAACTGGCACATCTATCATTCACACGCCCTGTCACTCGGCACTTTAGTTCTCCAGTGAAGAATTAAATGGGTGTCAGCTGGTTTATGGGACACCGTTTTTCACCAAACATGTTCTAAAGTACATATGGCGCTGAAATTATCGTCATTCTCAAAAACCTGCGTGATGCAAGATACGATAGTCGACATTACATTTATAGTGCATGTAATAGCGAGAAGTGTTCGAACTTGAATTATACCTCGCCGACAGGGATATAAGTGGAATTTTCCTCCTTTTCTATGGGCGGGGTCGGCTCATAGCAGGTCTTTTCCGTCAAAGCGGGGAAGAGGCGGAAGTACAGCCAAATCGCGATGCAGATCCCAATGCTCAGACCGACGAAAACATCAATGAAATGATGTCTATAGTCTTCAGTACGACTTAAGGCAATGAGCGCTGCTCCAAGAGTAGGCAAAAAAGTGATGGCCCATCGAAGCGCACCTGCCTGGGGCCTTGTGACTGTCAATTGCCCAGCAAGCCATAAGGAAAGGAAGAAAAGGCCCGCAAATGAGATACTAGAGTGACCCAGAGGCGTTGTACGAAATCCGTCCATGAGAAGTGAGGTATTTTTGGTCGTGCAAACATCTTTCGCGTATACGAGAACGTCTTTTGGTGCATCTGAGCGTGGCACGCAACGGGCTAAGAAGTCTGGCCGGTGTCTTCCAAAGAAATTCTTCAAAACGTCGGTGATGATACTGGTAGTGAACACAGAAATCACTAATCCGAGAGTTGAGATGTAAGTCACATACAACTTGTGCGCGGGTTTGGTGATGGCCAAGGCTAAAACGGCAACTATGGTTAGCGGCACCCAAGTAGAGTAGACAAACAACATCGTATTTGAAACTCTCTCTTTCTCCGCAAATGGATGCAGAATCGTAAGGTCATTTATATAGAATTGTCTCTGGAATGGTTGAACCTGATACAGAATTGGATAAAGAACAAATAGAATGGCTACGTAGATCAAGTCCGAAACCCTCCAATTAATGAAAAGGGATCCTCCTTTCAATTTGCGTACACCAAAACTTTCTCTATCGAAGACATCCACCACTATTTCAAACATCTTTTTAAACAGAGACATTGCCAACCTTTGACCAGCAAGATATTTTTTCTGAATGTTGGAGTCTCACTTGATAAGAATTTACCTTGAGCGTTGAGCACCACTGGGGTCGCGGATACAGGAATCTCGTTCTGGCACGGGTGATTTGCTCATATTGGCTTATCGAGGATACAAAACTTGCCCAGAGTTGTCTGGCAAGCATCAATCCGGCTCTCAGAAAGCTATCATCCTGTGTCGGGTGTGTTTTACCTATATATATGTAATATTGAATTTTGCAGTTCTCAAAGCTCTCTGTATGTGCGACGGTTTACCCGACTCCAAAAGAATTTTCGATTCTTCTTGATAAAAATAATATTCTCTTCAAAAGTTTATTCGAACCTTCTGTGCAATAAAATAAATCCTTCAAGAAGTACCGCCAGCTGCCGAGTAAACCCATCACGAAACATAAACGAAGCTCAATAGGAAAGTCCCAATTAATAGCACGCATCGAGCTTGAATAAGATTCGTGAAAAAAGTCGCATTTATACTTTGAATTAGTACGGCAAGTCTGTGACTTCATCTCTGTCAAAAAAAAAAAAAAAAAAAATTTCGAGATTTCAACGTTCAACTTGGCTACCGGTTGACGCTATCAGCCTTCAGGGACCTGCAGCACCAATCTCTCCTGCACTTGCGCGGGCGGCCGATCCCCCAAACTATGTCTGTCGTTTGATCACAAGGTATCATTACGCCAACAAATTCCAGGTTCCAATCGCAATATACTGAGATAATCATTTTCGCAGGGCATAAGACATGAATAGCATTTATGGATCTGAAGATCCATTCGAAAATGGTTGGGCCAATTCCGAACCGGAGCATACAGCTCAGCAATTCCCAGTACTTGATCAACCATTCTCGGTCTCCGCAACACCATCGGAAATCTCGTCCAAAGTCCCTCTGCAATACTTGGAAATTTTTGAGAAGGTGGGGCCGAACTTGGCAACGGTAAGTGACTTTCAGGTGTATGTGTTGTCACCTCTTGTTACTGAAGCCTTTCTCACTTCTTACCAAGCATCTAAGGTTCTCGACATTTTGTATGATCACGATTTGTTGCCACCGAGTATAAAAAATAACTTTTTCTACGCACTAGGGCTCATTGCACTTGAAATTTCTTCTGCTGGATCCGGCGATTACGTGACATTGCAATTTAAGTTAAATTCAGGACTTCCGAAGGTGCCTGCGGACGCGGCTAAGTTACTCATGGCGGAATCCACAGATATCACGACCATTCTTCGTGAAGATCAAACACACGAGATCTATGACCCGCTCACGTCTCAATTGGCAAGTTCAAATCTTGACGACGAGTTGCCTCGAAAACTGACACATTGGGACTCTGTCGACGCGAACCCAGTCAACTTTGCGGCCCCTGGCTTGGAAGCATCAATGCACGATCAAACTGCCCTCATATTAGACCCTGACGCCACAGTTCCTGAATCGATCCATGCAAACGATCTAGAGTACATATCGAAGCATATAACTGGCATCCGTGATTCGTTCAAGCCTTCCGTCGATGCTCAGCAAAAGATAACCATCAAGGAAGTCCCTGAAAAAGAAGGTCTTCTATTCAAGCATATAAATTATGCGATCTCGCACGAAATTTCTTTGAATCAAAATGGCCCTGCGGGCGTGAAGAAAGTGGTAAGGCGTTACTCGGACTTCGTTTGGCTTCTTGAATTTTTGCTCAAAAAGTATCCATTCAGAGTCATTCCTGGCTTACCCCCTAAGAAATTTTCAGGTATGTATTAGGCTGCTTGCTATTTTTTTTTTTTACAAATTCCTGAGAGCAGGGACGTTTCCAGCTCTGTTTACCTTGGATCTCTGATCAGGAGATTTCGGTGCACAGAAGATCTTTTATAAGTTTACTAACTAACCAAGTAGGAGCGTCGCCCGATTCGCAGTTCTTACAGCGCAGACGTCGAGGTTTGCATCGGTTTTTGAATCAACTCGTGAAGCATCCAACATTGAAACAAGAGCCCATAGTTGTCACCTTTTTAACAGTTCCTACCGACTTAGTCTCTTGGAAAAAGCAGGCAAGAATCGACTATTCCTTGGAATTCAAAGGCGAGAAAATTCTGACAGATTTCATCAATTCGATCTGGCCATCAGTGGGCGATGAGTTCTTGCGTAACTGGAGAAATGCCGAGCTCAATCTACCAAAACTTATTGATACGTGGTCGAAAATTACCGCCCTTGTTGAAAGGCATGAGAAAAGACAGCAACAGGTGGCATACGATAATGCTAAATTCGTTGAAATGATCACCAGATTTTCTGACTTGGACGAGACCCTTTATCCCCACAAGGTAACCGACAACAACACCATTGCCGCATCTAACTCCAACGATACAAGCGCGATAAATGAATCGTTGTCTAGCATATCTGGCTATTTCAACAATGCGTCAACTCTTCTCGTGGATGAAAGCTTTATCATCAACACCGATATTTTAGAGAAATTCAAGAATTTTTCGGATTGTTTGTATTCTCTACAGGAACTATTCGACAGGTCAAAAAAGCTCTCCATAAATACGATACCGCAACTCAGACAGCGCATCAGTGAGAATGAGGAGAAGCATGAGAAGCTTTCCGAAGGTGATGCAGATATTAAAGGCAGCGAACTTGTTCGATTGAGACAGACTATCATAAACGATAAGCAGGAGATGTTTCAACAGCTCAACAAGGACTGGCTCATCAAAAAATGTTGCTTCGAAGAATTTGTGATGTTTCAAGAGACGCAATTTCTCGTCTCAGAAGCATGGACCCATTGGTGCCGCGGCCGCTTCAAATTCCAGGAAAAGTACTTTGCCTTGAACGAGTCATTGAATGATGTAGTTACGTCCGAGATGCCGTTGCAACGATAGACAAGAAGATGTGATTACTTCATTTCGAGCTTTTAGCAGCCATAAGTTCCCCCCATTCAGATATGAGCGAATGATCAAGAGGCTGTAGATCGAGCTGCTCGTCAAAGTGCTTCTTTTTTAAAACTTCGCTGATCCTCAAAGCCTTCTTGGCATCGACAAACTCTTCTTCATCGTACAAACTGGCCAAAATTTGACCGACTTTGGTACCCAATTCTGCGCCTTTCGGGAATCCCTCGTCGAATCCAGCTTGCAAACTCAGCTCTTGGGCTTTGGTGATGCCATCTAGGTAGCCTTGATTAACATGCGCCCTCTCTAAGTCGGCATATGAAGAGATTTGCTCTTCATCACTGCCCCATACTTCTTCGTTTGAACTTTCTCTTTGCCTCGAATATTTCGCGCCATTCTTATAATTATTGTTACAATTCCCGGAGCATGTCATCTCCACGAATTCCAGAACGGGTTGCTCTCTCAGAAGAAAAGCTCTTGGAGACTGAAACTGCATGCTGATTCGCGATAGACGTCCTGCGCCAGGTAATACAGAACAATTAAGCTACGCATAAATCTGATCGGAGAAATCTGGGTGAAAATACTATAAGTTATCCAAATTAGACAAAATGTCTATCTTCCCACTTCATATTTTAAGCCATTCGTGTTTTCTCTTTTAGCATGACAATTGAGAATTGCTGTGATTTAGGCCGCGGTGTATCACGTGACATAATGTGCCCGGCAAAATAGGACTACCAGACTTCAAAACACCTCGACCCACATCTCTACCAGATTGAGCATCCGAGTCAAAGGTTTCACGGTTTCTTTCTGATTCTCTCGCTTCATTCACTTTGGTTTTTCATTCACCCTGCTCTTACTTCGTGACTTAAGGAAGAAATTGCTAAACAATCGGCGAGGAGTGAGTGTTTTTGTTAATAAAGACTGACTCAAGATACTATTTTGTGTCCAATATTCATCGTGTCGAGCAAAAGGACATCAGTTAAAAGGTCCTTTATACTTGCCTGATCAAAAAGCGAACGTGTCAATTTCTACAACATGGCAGAAAATCTTGTTACTCAGGTCACTCAAGATAATGGAGCTGGGGCCATTCCCTTACCCCGCGAGGACGATCTATCAAATGAGGATTTCAATTCAAAAATTCACTTAAATATTCGTGGAAGGCCGTTCAGCATCACACGAGATGAACTTATGAGTTTGCCGGAGAGTATCTTATTGAGTTTATTTCCCAACGGAGTATTCTTGGACTTGAACGGACAAGTCATTTCGAATTTAACCGAAGAAGATGTTGTCTTCGTGAACTTTGATCCCGACAGCTTCGAGTATATTCTCCAAACTTTCGGAGAAGCGCACGCGGATCTTCATGCAATGGATGGTCTTTCTCCTCAGGTAACTGAGAACTCCCGTCTCGATCCGCCAGCTTCGGTGCTACAAAGTAAACCTGCCATTATCGTGTTGCGTGAGGATTTGGACTATTATGTCATCCCTCCTGTAGCAGGTTGTACTGATGAAGAGATCCGGGATTTGAAAGTGAAAGTTGCCGAGAAGCTTTTGGTAAACAAGCTGATCTTCTCTGGACTTGGTTATGATACATCATTGCCCCCCACAATACCTCAGACTTTAGGTGCAGCAGAACAGCATTTATTTGATATGCTTTGCTCCTCCGGCTTCAGCAAGCTCGGAACTTGGGGAAGCCGGGCTCTTGAGCCAAGCAGATGTGTTCTACAATCTTTGCTGTTGGTGCGTCTTGTTTCGCCTCTGGCAACCCCTCCCGACTCACCATCGCTTAACCCTGTGTCCTCCCATGCATCCACCAGACTGAGATCTAGATCGAGAATTGCAACTTTGGCAAGTAGCGCAAGTCGGGCGGCCTCTAGATCTTTATCGAGAGTTCGTAAAAACAATGAGATCAATCATTCCAAACTTTTGCTTTTTTGGAGGAAACCAGCAAGAAAGTGTTGGTGGTCAAATGAGGAAGCAGAAATTCTGGTCTCGGGGACGAGCCTTGGCGAAAGAGTATCTGACACAATTAAAGTGCGAGTTCATATTAGACGAGTTTGGACCCTAGAATTGTCGGTCATAGGAGCGCAGTGATAACCGCATCGATGTTCATCGCTCTTCAGATTTTGTTGTGTTCTGCATTGAATCTCATGTCCGGGTCGATCAAAATTCTTGATCCATCGAAGCAAGCGAACAAATCAATTTAATGTCATAGATCGTGAAAACCTCATTTTTAAGCTAGATTTAAAGAGGCCCGGTCGCATTTGGCCTTTAGCTATACTAGCCCCGGCAGACTTCAGAAACTGCCTTCGCAGTTGAAGCTCAATTCAAACTCCCCGGAAGCCGGCTACGAGAAATATCGCCTAACAGGTTTCTTAGAAGTATAATAATCATGTTTAACGGGGTGAAAATTGCAATATTCAATCCCGACGTGAAATAAAAATATCGATAGTAGTCGTTTTGGTTACGAATCCTCACAAAATATACTGATAAAAAGTTGTTCATCAATTATGTTCAGCTTGACTAAAGGTTCGATCAATTTATTTTTGACTTCTGATTTACTCTTCACTTTCTCGAAGTTGGGTGATAACTGTTACAAAACCAAATGTTAAAGTTGGAAGATTAATATCAAAAACGATTTACGTCTAATAATCATGATGTGCATTGTATGGAGCTCCTCATGAATCGATGGTGAGCAGTCATTGGCCCTTACTGACCAAATCGACCTAGCTTTTTAAATCACGGGTTTAGTGACACCATCCTAAAACTGCGTGCCCAAATTGATAACTCACGGTCGAGAGATAAGAATCACCAGTGATTTTCCCCAGTCGAACCGAGGTCACATAATTAAAGCATACAAAACAAAGCTTCAGCATTAATTGGCACTAAAATTAATTCGCTTATAGAAAAAAGAAGTCCATGAATTTTCCGGGCTCATTAAATATAGGTTTCTAGCGAGCTTTCCTTGACCTGCGCCGCGCACGCACGCGCTTTTCAAACCGTCGTCTCTTCACGACGCGTACACATTCCAAATCAGATATATCACGAGAAAAAACCCTGCATATCTGGTCTTGAACAATCATGTCGACCCAATACGACCAAGAAAAGCTCGACCATACCCCATGGGTTGAGAAATACCGTCCAAAAAATCTCGACGATGTTGCTTCCCAGGACCATGCAGTGAAAGTCTTGAAGAAAACATTGCAGCTGGCAAACTTGCCTCACATGCTTTTTTACGGCCCCCCTGGAACCGGTAAGACATCGACTGTTTTGGCGTTAGCGAAGCAATTGTACGGTCCACGACTCTACAAGCTGCGCGTGTTGGAGCTCAACGCGTCGGATGAGCGTGGAATCTCCATAGTGAGACTGAAAATCAAAAATTTCGCAAGACTCTCTGTATCCAATCCAACTGCTGAGGACCTAGCCAACTATCCTTGTCCACCGTACAAGATAATTGTACTTGATGAAGCAGACTCGATGACGAATGATGCCCAAGCTGCTTTGAGAAGAACAATGGAAAATTATTCGGGGGTGACGCGTTTTTGTTTAATTTGTAATTACATCACTCGAATTATTGATCCATTGGCTCTGAGATGCCTGAAATTCAGATTCCGCCTGCTTGACAATGCGAACGCATTATCACGATTGAGTCAAATCGCTGACTTGGAAAATGTGCGTATAGAACTGCCACGCGTTTATGACGAATTAATTGCAGTATCTAAAGGCGACTTACGTAAGGCAATTACATATTTACAATCCGCGGCAAGGCTAGATATATCATTTCAGTCCAATAAGGATCGCCCATCCTCTGGGATTTCGTCCGAGTTGGTGAGAGAACTAGCTGGTGTGGTGGATCAATCACTCATGAACTCATTAGTGGATGCAATCAAGCTGAAGGACGTGGCAAGGATCACATCAGAGGTTTCTCTGGCGGTGCTCCAAGGGTGGAGCGCTCAGCAAATTTCTGACCAATTGCATGATATTTTGATATTGGACGATGGCTTATCCTCAGAACAAAAGAATGTTATTGCTGGTGCATTATTTCAGACAGATACAAAGTTAAACAATGGCACAGATGAACACATTCAATTGTTGAATCTTGCCTTACAGATCTCGAAACGCATGTAGAGCGTGACTACGTGCCCAGTGGCTGATTTTCTTCTTAAAATAATTATGCTTAGTATTGTATACATAAGTTATGAACTGAATTTTGGCAATTGAAACGTACAATCCGTAGCCTTTCATCCAGACGACAGCATCATGAATCCACGCATTACCGATACTGTGCCATCTACTTCCCATCCTTGTTTACTTGTCCCGAATTACCCAAAGAAGGCTGAGGAAAAGCGGGAGAAAAGTGAGGAGGGAGGGGATTAGGAGGAGCGAACCCAGGAGGTGGAACGCCTCTAGGCACACCTGCATCGAGCCTCATCCATGGAGGCGGTATATTTCCTCCCATTTGGACTTTCTCAAGTCCACCTTGCTGCAAAATATGAGGGTTGGGGACATGATGAGGAAAGGGACGTACTCCTGGTGGAAACATTCCAGGAGGAAACATACCTGGGGAAATTTGCATTCCCGGTGCGGATTTTGCATCTTGAGGACCTTGTGTACTCACACGCTGATGAGGCATACCGAATGGTGGATCAGGAAATGGGAGATATGGACTTTGCTTGACATGTTGTGCATAAGGGACAGCGGGTGAGGAGAAGGCAGGATTATCAATGCTCGCCCCGGTTCTCACACCGGATGTGAATTGAGGTACCTTTTCCAGCGGCTTGCTCTGCGCCGAGTTTTGACCTTGCTTCGATGAAGCCTCCGATCCATCATCAAGCTTCGTGCTGCTGATAGGGTCGCTTTTATTGAGTAAAGAGAGGAAAAATGAATCATTATTGCCCGGGCCCCCAACACCTGCCGCCATCAACATCGGGTGCTCTTGATGCATTTGATTTGGATCCCGATACTCGCCCTGGTGCATAAGAAGACCTGGTGGAAGATTTTGATGAAGAAGTAGGCCTGGTGGTACAGAAGTCGCCGATGGAGGAGGTCTTTGGTTGGATGTCTGGAAGCTTGACAGTATCCCCGGTGGCGGTCCAAAAGAGGTACCTTCCTGTCCATCTGGTTTCTCTTTGGAAAGCCCCCGCGTAGGGCTTTGAGCCTGCGTGTCCACGTTGAAGAACCGCAGGTTTCCTGAGGGTTTGTCCTTTCTCGAGCCATGATGCACACCAGCGGAGGCACTGGGGGGCGTTTTCGAGGAAAGAGCAGTTACTGGTTCATGACCAGGTGTGGACACAGAGCCTCCGAAGAAGGATGAGAACTTTGAACTCTTGCTCTCCGCGGGTTTGTTCAAGGGCGTGGTGTCGGGTTTGGCCCCTCTTGGCGCGGAAAAAGAGAAGAAATTGTCGACCTCATTCGATGGCACAGACTCCTCTGGCTCGCGAGGGGCTTCATTTGAGCCATGCTTGCGTCTCTCTTGTTGATGCATCTGCTGCTTCCAGCGCTCAAAGTCCGCCACTGTCGTGCCCATATCTATTTTCGAGTCGCCGTTGTTTCCAGGCAATTCCCAATCTGGGTTTTCTTCTTCAGCCGCTTCACCTAGAAGCTGCGAGATCCTGTCAGCGGACATGTGATCAATGTCAGGATTTTTCAAAAACTCTGCTGGTTTTCGTTCCCAGTTTAATGAGTCCGACTCAGCCGCTGCGGCTGCTACACTTGCTGCGGCTGCTGCCAACTGGTTACGGCGACTACGTTTCCCTCCGCCACTCGTTGAGTGTCCATTGTGTGCGTGACTCGAACCTCTTCCATTCACGGTGTCCGGCCCTTTTTGCTTGTAGCGCCAAAAAGATTGCTCTGGAAGACGTGAGGTATCAAATTGCGAGACTCCCGGACTCAGTCTCATGTCCAAGAGATCATTGATGGAATATACCTTGGGGAAAGCGCGTTTTGATTCAGGCACAAAATTCTGGAAGGACGAACGGCTGGACATTAACAGTAGATCATTATCATCTTTGCCTTCGCATGATTCTGCAGGCTCTGGAGTAACTTCTTTAGCGGCATTCGCTATAGCGGAATCTAGCAATTTGGAAAGAGCGCTATCTGGCGCTAATCCGGACTGGTTCTTTTCATCACCTTTCTTGGAGGCAATCTTCGACGAAGATAAACCGATTATCGCAGGGTCACTGAAGAAATTGTCAGGAGACATGATTGATACTGGGCTTTATACTCTGAATACAAAATTCCAGGGTTCCGACAACCTTTTGACGTGGTTCAATTCCACTGTTCTCTTCAACCTGTGAAACCCGCGTATTCTACGATACCTTTTCTGAGCAGGTTTCAAAAATTTTAACGCACCGAGCTGCAGAAATTTCTGAATGGCGTAATATTGTCCGTTTGACTTGTTATGAAATGAATTCAATGAGTCCCGGAAATCCTGTCGAAAATTACTCTAGATACCGAGGGCACAGGGAGCGAGAGTCTACACTTCAAAAGTCGTGCGCGAATCCAGGCCACTCCGCCAATTCAGCACTACAAGGTCGCGATCCGATTCGAGAAAGGAACAATTAGTGATTTTCGCACACGGAGCAATACCCGCTTAGCTCTCGAGCCAAAAGTGGTCTCGTGTATTGGCTCTTCACTAAATTTATTTATTTGCTGAGAATAATGAAAGAAGACAACCGGTGATATTGCAGACTAAGCTGTACCCAGGTCAGAAAATCTTGTAAGCAGCCACCTCTGACTATATGTAACAAAACCGTAGGGTTTCTTTGAAATATCTTCACAAAACAGGGAAAACAAAGACTAATTAGATTCTGTGTGCTCGATTTGAACTTTATGACTGATGTGAGAAGTACCATGTTCAGGCTAAAAAATTCTTACAGACAACTGCCGATACTGAATCCTACTAGGTTGACACTAACTAATCTTTGATTAAATATAATATAGCATATGAAAGCACAAAAGACGAATCCGTAACACATTGAGCAATGTCCTTAGTCAATAGCGCATGTATGGTGTATTGAGCTTCTTGATCTCTTGGCACATAACAAACCAATCGATAATCCTTAGGTCTCCGAACTCCCGCCGATCGACATTTTGCAAAGTCGTCTCAATTTGAGACCTCTCTTCTTCTTCCCATTTAAGTAACTCATACATGAAACGCAAGTTTGGCTGAATTACTATGTTGAGCCGACGAACGCGAACATATAAATATGCCTGGGGAAGATTGAGTTTGAGTCGTCTCATTACTTCAGCTATTACCACAGTAGCAGACCGGGAAACTCCGACTCGACAATGGATCAAGAACTTGGTATGCCCGCTCGAGACATTTGGCTCTCGGTCAATAAACTTGAAGATCCGGGGTAATGACTTGCTTAGATCATCAATTCCATCATCCTGAAGATTTTTTAGTTCCATCACATCAGTGATGAAACAGGGCGGTGCTAGAGTTGACCGTTTCGAAAACTTAGGCTTTATGTGAATTAATTTAGCATTGCCGTCATCCGATTCATCGACTGAAATATTATGGTGTCTTTGAAATTGATGACTTCGTAGCCATTCAAGAGACTCGCCCACTGAAATGATCTTTGTGATTCCTAATTTGCAAAGGACCGAGAGATTGTTGGCATGTTTCATTGATCCCAAGTACATGTAGGGTAATATTTTTGACGGCATTGAGCCCTCAAGATCTTCTACCCAATTATCGTCCGTCATATACTTGTACTCATTTGCAGGAACATCTTCCTCAGAATCTGAATTGTCAGATTCTGAGGAAGAGTCTGTCGCAATGTACCCTAACCGAAAACGAGGTGGAATACCATTCTTTTCTTTCAGTGCCAGTTTTTTCGAACCTAAGAGTATGTCATTCATCTCCTCCTGTGAAATTAGCTCTCCGTGAGACCAATCAATATCATCACCTATGCAAACTGGGCTATACCTCCTTAGTAAAAGTTCTAGCCTTCTTAGCACGTGAACGTCTGAGCTAAAAATGTAGAAGGGCCTTCCATATTCCAAATGAAGCTTGAGCACAGCCTGATCAAGTGAAATATCCTTCGCGTACATCAAAAAGCAAAGCACCAAAAGTGACAGTTCAGTATATCCATCGGAGCAATAGATTAAAGAAGAAATGCTATCCCGGGACAAGGAAGAGGAATAGAGATAAATGAGTTTGCATGTGTTCACAATACTCATCAAATTTCCCTGTCTGAAATCACCAAGGCCCATAGATCCCGAGGAAGGGAACTCGATCAGATGTACATCGTTGACATCTGATGCTTTACGCGACGTGATGGTGTACTTGAACAATAGTTCGTTGAGTACGCTTTGTGAAGGAAAAGATGCATCGTTGTGACAAAAAATAAAAAGCTGCCAGTGGCTTCGTGGAGGAGGAAGTATTGACGTCAATTCACAACTCTTTAAATCCTTAAAGCGCTTAGTCAATAGTGAGCTGCCGGGATCACAATAATTATCTCTTCCATCGACGATAGGTTCTATTGGGACATTCGCATCTGAGGACATGCTTGATGTGTGCTTGATATTCTGCATCATTATCTGGTGATCCCACATGTTACCCACCCATACATTGAGACAAAGCTTTGTGGCCGCCGACATAACCGTGGTTTCTAATTTCTCCTTTGCTAAGAAGTCCGTATCCCAGGAATCAAAAGTATTGACGTTGAGCAGACCAACAGTGCTCAAGTTAATTTGTGTCTTCCTCTTCACATCCAGGCTAGCATAAATATGTGTATTGTCTCTAAATGTCCAAAGCTTTTCACAATGTTCATTTGATTCCTCGCCGAAATCAAAGACGAATGTATCGTATCTATGGGGTAGATCGGGATTTTCTGCTACTTGTGCAATTCTTAGTAGCCTTGCAAATGCCGGACACATGCAGCGGGAAAATTTATGCTCCTGTTCACGGCAATAGACAACAAAATCAGTACATTTGGAAATCTTGTTCACTTGTATCTGGAAGTTTCGTAGCGAGATACCTTTCTTAGGATCAGAGTCCATAAAAGCGGGCATATATCCTGTTTTGAGACAGTCCGAGATAATCGACCCCGAGAACTTTGAAATTTCATCCGGTTTGTACCCTTGTGTTGAAAATAATCGTTTCAGCAAATTGGTAACAGATGAGATGACCTCAGAACGGGCAAACTCAACTCGCTGCAATATTTCCTCAATGAAGACGGTGTTTCGCAATATCTTTGCATTTTCGCTAGATTTATTTCGCTGTGTCTCCACGCACATGATGAAACGTGCTTTCTCAGGCTTATTGCAGGCTGAAGAGCGGTCGCTATTCTGATTTTGGGAGCCAAAAAAAGATAGCTGTGCAGAATTTTCGGGGTGTAAGCCGTGAAGCCAAGGAAACATATGTGTTGTGGGAGGTAGTGGGGTATTGAAGTACCAGTCAAAAGCAGTCCTTAGCTGCTCAGTGCTGATATGTCTGATGTACAACTCGGAAGGCGCCTCACAGATTAAATTAGGCGAGTTTTTGGCAGAAAAAGGTAAGATACTAGTGAGCGGACAAATGCGATTATCAAACTCACAAGTATTCGAAGTCAGAGTTTGTTGGTCAGATTCAATGTTGAGCTTCTTCGTCTTGAATGATATCTCTTCGTATTCAGTGCATTCTGACTCAGGTTTGCTTGTCTGGTCTCCCATAATGGCCGATGTCGGGGAATTCAAAGACTCAAATCGAGCTCTAAACCTATCTCGTTCATGGCGCAGATCATTCGAGGCTGAGGATGATCTTTTTGTTTTGATGTAGCTCGATGGTGTGAAGGGTGACTGGGATATCATTTGGTCACACTTATGCAAAGCTAAATCGGGATATATAGTTTCCAGAAGTGAACGAGTACTTGGAGTATTTTTTGAATCGGATGTATGGTGTCCGGGTATTGAAAGTTTCATGCCACGGTCGAGTAAAGGTGAAAAATCGGTATTAGCAGACCTAAACTCATCGGTCAGCAAGTGAAATGAAGACATCTCCATCAGCGAGCCAGTATTTTGATTCTCTTTAAAAACGCCATCTGATGTTTTTTCCTCACTCTGCTTTACCTTTTCCGTGGTTGTAGTCATGATTAATACTTCGGGAAAAATGGAGCGATTGAATCCGGAAACAGGACCAATGCCATTGAGTGATAAACAGAAGAGTGTCACCAGTATATTTGAACGGCGTGGGAAATCAGCTTACAGGTTTAAGTTTTTGCTCCTTGTATCGTCTTTGGTCTTTTCGACGTGTTACCAGGGCACCTGTCTCTGCAAGTTATTCACCTCTGAATCGTCCAAAAAGTGTAGTTCCGCAAGAAGTGCGCGATGGTAATCTAACTTGAGCCCTATGTAAATAATGTATGCCGAGATCTAGCAATTTGGTTGACGAATGCACCCGAAGCTACGGACCATAAAAGGACGGGCGATAAGATAAGAGCGAAGATATCGAGCGCCTGCTCATTAAGATGGGTCACGTGCGTGTCCCTATGGCATTGCAAGCTCTTTTCAGGCAACCAGCTCTTCAGCGACATATCATAAAAAATCATGACAAGATTCTCCAGTACTTTAAAAATAGAAATTACACTAGAACAACACATATCGCGAGAACTGAGCTTAAGCAACAATTTTGAGAGTGAGATAACGTCTCAGGTTTAACCATTTCCTGTGCAATTTGAGTTTTTGATCTGATGACACTGTCTGACAACCGTTTGAGCGTAAATATGGCAATTCCGATTTTTTTTTTGCGTAAGTTATTCCAAACTTCATTCACTCATTTCAATCAGAACTTCGGCATGTAAGAGGCAATTAATCAAAACCTGATTGTCTCTGAAGTCCTCCTAGTGTGGAAAGAAGGCAGCATTCATCTTAGAGCGAGGTCATTAAAACATAATCTCCTATCCAGAATCATAGCTCAAAATTCAAATCGTTCGTAAGTTAAATATATGTCTTTTGCTGCAAATTGTCAAATTTAAGGCAACTAGCCTGCATAAAATCGAGCTCCTAAGGTAAAATATTATTGCAAGCCCCACACCAAAGAGTTCTGCTCGGATCACTGTTTTGAAGTCGACGAATGCGTTGCTGCGGGATTCAAGTACCATAATTTGCAGCTCGTTCTTCTCGGGTCTCAGCACTGCGACGCATAACAAATTCGCCCATAGATTGATACAGGATTTTTCAAAAAATGTCAGAATTTTTTCGTCTATTCCGTCACGTAACATTTCAAAAGCATCCTTCTCCCGAATTTTCCATCAATTTTACTGCTGGCGATGAAAGTTTTGTGGAGAGAGATGTTTTTGAAATGTTACGTGACGAATTAGACGATAAAAATTCTTGCACTATTTGAAATATCCAGTGGCTCTGAAGCGAAAAAAGCTTTTTTTTTGCTTGGTGTAATGCATGGTGATCCTCGAGCACGAATCGCCCGCAATGAAGGCCTGACTGCGCTGACGAACGGTCTTATCAAGTTGTGTGAAGTAAATTCAGGGCCTTCCCGAGTATTCTCTCATTTGCTCTGATCAGATGTTCGCATTAAAAATTTACTAGCCAATACGAAACTAGGGCAAAATAATCACCCCGTGACTCCATGAGGCTCACCTGCAGTCTTTTCCTATAGCTATGTAGTTTTTGCCATTTGGTTACCAGGTTCTGTACGATTGCGCGGAGCCTGGAACTCCCTGTAATTCGATAATTCTACAAAAAAAAAAACCTGTACTCTGTAAGATTTTTCAGAGTCGCATCGTCATCGTACATACGAAATGATGACTTCATGGTATTCGTACTTTCGTAAATGAAATGTACGACAATTTCAAAAATCTCGCAACAAGATCTTGATCCGTTAACCTGATCACGTGATATTGGTTTTCTAGGGATGAACAACATCCGGTTTACGTGAGTTTCCCCACCATAGGACATGGATAACGACACAAGTGCAATCATCGCCCAGCTAGATCAAGCGAGTGAATTAGGGTTCTCTGATTCATCTTTATTCCCTCAGGTAGTAAAGCAAATTTTGAACCTTACCAACAATCCAAATGTCATCGTGCAAACGTGGTGTGCCAAATTCTTGCGGGACGCCTTCACGAGGCAAGGTGATCATACGACTCCGGCGGTTATTATAGATTTGGCAATTGACGCTTTGCCTCATCTTAAACTTTTAGCTAACGTTCGTAACTTAGAAGTGTTCAAAAATGTCATCAATATCAGCATCATTGTTTTCAAGCTCACATTCAAGTACGTCGCAGAAAATGATGGGAGTAACAACGTTTGGGCGGGGGTCAATGAGCTCAAAAATAATCTAGTGGCAAAGTTTGACACGCAGTTCCCGTTTGAATCATCCTTCGATAGGGAGCATGATGCATTCCGTAATCTTGATTGCAAGCTTGAATTATTAAAATTCGTGATGACTGTCATTGATTACCAACTGCGGTCCACCTCGAACAAACACTTTTCATTGACACGCGTTAATCCTCAACACTCATTAATTAAGGCTTCTTTAATGGAGAGCGAGGCAACTGCGTTGTTGGAAGTGGTATTGAAAACCTTAAAGAACGAGATTCTTATTGCACCATTGGTCACCGCGACTTTTAATCATTTGTCAGTTATTGTGCGTAGAAAACGTCAATACATGGATACAATTCTTCCGGCTTTAGAATCCTTCGACTCGACGTCTAGGTTGCAATCCAACTACGAATCCTTGGAGGCTTTCAAACTTTCTCGTAAGTATGTTGACCGGACGCTAAGAATTCTTCTTACTTTTATGACGAAAATGCAGTTGATCCCATCAAAATATCATTCTTCAATTGGCAAAAAAGTGGCTCTTCTCACGAGTAGGGGAGACAGTTTAAGGAAAAAGAATATAATATTAAAGGAAGCGTCAGACGCTACAATTAAAAAGCGCAAATTTGATGGGTTTCAAACCAGTACCAAAAAATTGAAGACCCTCGATTTTAAAAATCTTTATTGTTTGACTGATATCAACAATGATCTTAACGATTTTGATTTGTCTTCAATTCCGCAAACCATTCTCGTGACCATGGCGCTTTCTGCCTTAAGTCGCGCATCCACCCTGAAGCTTTTTAAGGGCTTGGAGATCGTTGGTGCAAGATACAGCAATGCAATCCAAGAAGCTTCCGATAAAGTCCCTTCGGTAAAGCAGGAGTATCAAGATGGTGAAATTCTGGCGATCAAACAGGAAGGGGGTTATCGCCCCGAAACATCGTACTCACTACCACCGCCCGAAGCTATCTCCTTTGAACAAAAACGAGAACAAATCAAGTTAATCATTCAAAACTTTTTCCAACTTGGTGATAAAAGGCAAGAATCTCGCAAGGACACGCGCGAAAAACTCGTAGAAGACATCAATGGCGAATTGACTAGAGTGGTGATTGAAACATGGAAGGAGGATTCATGGTTAGTTCTTCTCACAAGATTGGCCACTAGAGGAATGCGCACGATTGATTCCAAGTCGAATGTCTCCGCAGATTATCAAAATTCCGAGCAGTTGAGCGAAATGATTCGCAATTCCTTGTTTGAGTATTTCTTAGCTAACATTCACGAGAGAGTTGACTCGGTCATCGAATGGTTGAATGAGGAGTGGTACTACGAGAGAGTTGTCAACGAGCAAATTCTCAAAGAACAAATCACTGAGAGGCACGCGCAAAATTATAAGGACGACCCCTTCCTGACATCTGACGTCAATCTAATGATTCGTGAAGAGTTAGAAAAAACAGAAATTAAGACCCCCCTTTATGACAAATGGGCACATAAAGTGTTGACGGCCATGATCCCTTTTTTAGAACCAACAGACCGGAAAGTTTTTCTTCGTCTTTTGAGCGATTTACCAAGTCTAAACAAGGAGATGGTCGGCGGCATTCAATCTTTGTGCGCAGACCCGGGAAGATCAAAGCTTGGGTTTTTAGCTTTGCAATTTTTAATCATGTATCGTCCTCCTGTCAAGAAAATGTGCTTAGATGTGCTACGCGAGCTCTCCAACGAAGATCAAGAAGACTTGAAAACAGAAGCCCAAATTTTGTTAAAAAAATTTGATGGCGCGACCTAAGCGTGAGTTTTAACCATTTGCATAAGGTCATTCCAACTTAGAAATAACAATGCGCGTTCAACTTTATCCAAAAGCCATGTTCGCTTACGATTTACGGTTAGTCGATATTGGGGTCATCAAATGTCAGTTGGACTCGCAAGAAAATCTCCAGTCACGGAAATATCATGAATCACATTTAATAAAGTAAATTATTTGAGATGCTAGGTAATCATTTTTCAATAAGCTGTTACCTTCGGAGAAACGCGTCTCGCGTATCCCACACCGTGGCGCAAACAGCACAATCAAAAGGTAAGGACCCAACAGGCTCGATAAAAAAAACTCTTTCTCTTCTTTATCGAAGGATCGAAATACTTTTTGCGCTTCTTCAAGTTTTATTCGTAAGATCTCGAAAAAAAGATAACCGCGCTTCTGGTTTCCCCCTTTTTTCTCAATGTTTGGAGACGCGCCGCGACATTCTGCGTGGGGAGATGATTTGGTGTTTCAGCTCTGAAACAGTTCCAAAGGTGATCGCATCTCTTCAAATCTTCTAGAATCGAAAGCATATTTAGATATCATCCCTCAGCCTATGGTCTGTAAATCTGCCTCAGATATTTCCTCTCATAAAATCGCCGTTCTCGGGTACATCCGGGGAAATAGCCCTTAGCATCAGTTACCGTCTACGCCGCTCATTCTAAATACGATGTTCAACCCAGAGAAAAAAACGGAGGGCCTCAACTCTTCTACTTTTGATATAGTAAAAATTGAGGCTTTTCATAACACCAGCATATGGACCATTATTTCCTATTTATGGGTATGGATAGTTTTTCTATTCAAGCTAGCCATCTTGGGAGGTGATACTTATACATGCGTCAGCATTCTTGTCTTCAATCGGTGGTCAACACTGGACTATGATGTTTATGCTTACAAGATAGCCAAGTGGATATTCACTGGCTGTATATTCTTTCGCTTTCTTCTCTTGGCATATCAGATCGCATGGGGGATACATATCTATCGCACCAGAAACATTGCATTGGCATATTTGAATAACTATGCACGAATGATGTATACGCTAAGAAGCTATGATTATCAGTGTCTTTTCCATAAGATAGATCAGAAAGGCTTCTTGGAGTGGGCCTGCTTTTACGTCTACACGGAGCTAGATGATGCCTTGGAAGTTCTAGTTGCAGATTTGCCTCGACAAGTCATCAATTTCATGACTCTACGGTACTACGCTACCGGCGGCGAACTCAACAATGCCATTCTTGCGAATATCAAGGCAATCGCAACAACCAATTTGAGGTTGTCCATCATATTGTCATTCCAATTATGCACAATGGTATTGTTTTTATTCTTTTTCTTCAAATTCCTTTTTGCTATCATCCTTTTTATTCCAATCAAGGTAAAGGTCGCGCATAAAGGGTATCGCCTGTTAAAAGACTTCTGCTATCAGTCTGTGAATGAGAACGTGCGTTTATTGGTAAGGCGCAATCACAAGCCCGAGGCGCAGATTATTGACGAGGGTCTCGTTCAGTTGAAAGACATCGAAAGAGACGCCTTTCTGGATCCATTTTCAGATGTAAGCGCCACTTGGCTGAGACCTGGGCTCCATAATCATGACATGCGCTCTTTTGAAACAAAGATCTCCAGCACAGTAAAGTTATATGATGAAACTCGATCAGTGGTGGATTTTCGACTGAAAGAATCACTTATACATGACCAAAACCCTCTGCCCCGCAAACAACCATACACAACCTTTGATTCAAATCCATTTCTCGAAAGTGACAATAAAAGTATTTCGAGCTCAAATGTTTTCAGAGATGGCGCTGAGCCAGAATTGCATTACGATCAAATATACTACCCCTCTGGCCGTCCACAAAGAAGAGAGTTTCCCGCGAGAAGTCAAATTTCGGAAGCACTTCTCGGTCAAAGAGCTACCGAAGACTCAACAATATTAAACTCTCGTTCTATCTCAGGAGAACACTGGCCCCAGCATAGCTCGGACAGAATCTGGCGAGAAAATTTTGACGATGTCAACGATTTTCCATCTGAATCCATCTTAGCGGCCAAAAGCCAAGCCAATTTGAAGACTTCGCCGGGGGAAAGTGTTCAAAAAATACATGAGTACGAAGCAATGCAAGCAAGTGGTGAGGAGACCTTTCTGGATAGCGAGGATTCGCAACACATCTTCGCATCCCTGCTGGAGGATGAAGATCAAACGAAGAATCCAACACCCTATCCTGTGAGGGGAGTCTCCAAGTATTTTGGAGAGAAGTTTGAAATCTGAACCTTCGCATCATCAAGGCAAGTCATTCAAGGATCAACTTTAAGCAAGGGCGTTGAAAGTTTTGACCAATAAGTAAAGAAATAATCACCAAACGCGACCGCAAGTGAGCTACGGGTATTCTTTTGTAGAAGGACGTGCATAACCAATCTTTTTCTGTATTTACTCCCATTTTATTTGTTTGATTCATACTCCTCTCTTAACTTTGCTAGCTCTTCATTCGAAATTGGAGGAATAGGAATATCAGCAAAATCATCTTTACTGAGAACTTTCCAGGTATACATGTAGACGCCTAACGGCACGGCTCCAACTATAAAGAATGCGGCAAAATTCTTCCAGAAGAAAGGTTGCCTTACCCTATACAATGCCGGTGTCATCTGAAATGTTTTAGGGTCTCTGTAACGGTTGTGCCCCTTTCTGCAATGTTAGCATGGAAATGATTATTCACGTAGAAGTCGCACGAGCCATTTGGCAGCAAGTCATGCCCACAACCGGCCACATCTAATTACGAATACAAAATCAGGCACGTACGGGGCTCCAATAACAGGCATGGTTGGGTAAAGAGGGAAAGGGCGTGGAGAGGCAAACGCGAAGAGTGTCCTTTGGTCGTGCGCTATCGAGAAAGAGATTGGAAATGTACAAGTTTGCACGAATGGTGTGAAAATGTGAAAGACATTACGCATAATTCTCAACCAAATCTTACGTAGCTATATGTCCGGGCAGTTTTTACGAATTGAAAATATCTATGGAATAGTAAAAAGGTAGCCAACAAGGCGAGAAATTTTCCGAGACCGCCCTAGCTGAAGTCATCTGAAATTTGATCCAGATCACAATAAATCGAGAGTGAAAATTTTGATGTGTATCAAAATAGTCTTGAAATGGAGGTGACCTTTTGATTATTTGCCACAGATTCTATTGTTCGTTTTATATACTTTTCGCCCTAGTCTATGAACGCTATTTATCGCACAACTTTGAAATTTAGTAATGATTTAAGCGCCATAAAGTAACTTTTCCCATGTCGTTACCAATTGCGAGCATTTGACCATTAGGAGAGAATTCTGCAACAGTCACACGTCCCAATGGCGTGCCACTAGTGGGCCAATTTGAAAAAATAGTTCCCAGAGGCAAATGCACAAGTTTCAAAGCATCTTTTTTCTGCTTTGATGAAATACACATCACCTGGCCATCCGGGCAAAAAGAGATGTGAGAAATTGAAGTCACAAGACTTGATATCTCTTTGAATGGCGAAGGGCTTCTGCCCCCTGTGAAATTCACAAATGTAGACCTGTCAAAAATATTAACTACTCCAGATTTGGTACCGATGGCTAGCCAACGATCACCAGGCCCGCCGAGAGTTATTTTGGTTACGCTGACAGCACTTATGTCCATCCACTGACGAGATGGTTTGCTACCAGAATCATCGAGATCGAATTCCCATACACCTCCAGATTCATTAGAAACTATAAGTGTTTTCCCATCGCGGGTGAAGACAAAGTCGGCAACGAAGCCGTTCACCTTGAATCCTCTTGAAAATTGACCAGTTTGTCCGTTTACTATGTTCATCCAGCCTGAAGAGCCTCTAATTGCAATGCACAAACCTGATGGGGAGACTTTGAAGTACTCATAGGATTTTTGGAATTTCTCTTGTCCATACATTCTCGAAATCTTTTCGACTTCGCCCGTGGAGAGATCCCATCGGTTCATGTATCGTCTGCGGCCTGCCGTGTAAACCATATTTGTTCCTTGACACGTCAGAAATTGGCATGTCTGTACGGGCTGGTCGCGTAAATGCGCCAGAGATACGAAATGATTGGTTTTGCCATCGATATGATAGATTCTTAGCGTACGGTCAAATCCACCAGTCACTAAGAGCGGATGCAAGGGATGGAAGTTCATGCTTTGAATAGCGCCTTTTGATCGTCTTGCTATATTTGCGTCTTTGAGTCTCAGAATTTCAATCTTATGAGCAGGAAGAAGTTTGATCGTGGATTGAAGAAATGAATTTGTGGAATTGAGAATTTGAGCCAAAGCTGAAGTATCAATATGGTCCTCGTCTATTTTGCCACGGTCTTCAATGTTGTCATCGGGATTACCAGACTCATCATCGACCCAAGTCGGCCTTGGGTAGATTTTTTCAAACTGAGCCCTCAACCTTTTTTGATATGCGGACCCCGACAACGATGTTTCCTCGTGACTTTGACGTAGTTTTTTCGAGCGAGATGAAATGATCGAGACAGAAACTTGTTCATCGTCTGAGTCGACCCATGCAACATCATCATCGTCGCGGTCTGAATCGTCGAGGTCCATCGCATCATTGTTGGATGCATCGGGGATTGCCTCGAAGTCGGCTTCATCATCGATGAAGAAGGCATTTTCAGAATCCTCGTCGCCGGATAAACCTTCTTCGATGGAGTGTAAATTTTCCGATGCATCTGCTTCTCCGTCGGAATAATCGTAGAGGTTTTCAATCTTGCGCAAGTTGGCCTCGAATCCCGACTGATCACCAAAAACAAGCTTTTCGAGATTTAATTCTTCTTCATCTTTCTTCGGAATCTTAGAGCTAACAAGTGACATCTTAGTTATCGATTGAACGTTCTTCTCACACGAACCGGAAGATGCGCAAATTCCTAGAGACGCGATGCCTCTTCGTGCTGCCTGCAGGGATGTTGAAGTTACGATGGCTTTCATGCAGAATCGAACAAGCATGTTTTCGGAACAAAAAATAGGTATTTAATTGGCAAGCAACATTTTTGATTTATATCTATAGTTTAATTGGCAAGCCACAGTTTTGATTCGTGTCTATAGACCTTTTTTCAACTCGCTCAAAAAGCTTACATAGTACTTTTTGAATTCCTTCCCGCTCAAGCCGACCAAGTTCGTGCAAAAATCTTTTGCAATTGCGTCATCGAGGCCCATTTTCGTCAAATAAGTCATCAAAAAATGGGTGAATTCTTGCTGAAGCAGACGCCCCTGATATGTCTTGAGGAGTATAGAAAGTTCTTGGGCGATGTTCCGCACCTGGGCATCCTTCAAATCGAAAGCAGTCTCTCTAAAGGGCAACTCGAAGCATAACATGACGGTGCTTTCCATAAGAAAATCATCAATTCCATCAATAGCTGCAACTGTGGTTGCATATTTGTCTGCGGAGTCCTTGAGCTTTCCATTGTTACACCCCAAGACCGCGATCACATTTCCGAATTGTGTGAGAGCTGCTTTTGTGGTCGGAGGATCGTTCAAATCACACGAAAATTCAACCAAGGAAGTCAAAACTTTGGGGAGAATGGGTTTGTTGGTCTCGGTCAATAAAAGTGAGAATTGGTTGTTGAGGAACATAATACTTATGAAGGACAAAAATGACTTTTTCAATCCGTACTTTTCCCGCACCAAATTGGGATAGTTCTCGTCCTCGATCGTTAAAGTGTCGTAGATTTTTTGGATCATCGGGGTCAACAAATCGTTCAACAACTGGAAAATGGAGTCGTTATTTTTGTACTGATGAATAAGCTGCCCAATAAATCCGGAAAAGTCTCCCAATTCTTGGATTTTGAGCAGAGGAGAGGCCAAAATAATTGACACGAGCTTACTCAAATGAATGTTGGTTTGAGTATTCATCAATGGCACGATCCGAGCAAATGCAAACCGAGCAGCATCCCTGACAACCTCGAATTTGCTGAAGCTCTCTAAAGAAATCAACACGGCCTGAGCAGCATTCTCGATAATGCCGCTAAGCTGTGGACTTTTTTTCATGTCATTGGATCTCCCTGAAACTTGCGTGTCGAGTCCTTTCAAGGCGGTTGCTATGGCTATGACTGCGTGGTGCGTCTGCAAGGGTACCAAGGGGTTGACGTCTTTATCGTTTCTGACAAGGCACGTCTGTAAACTAGCAAAAAGTGGTTGCAAAATAGCGTCCAAGGATTTCGCGCATGTCTCCAAAGAATCAGATGATGTGAT